>JZKD02S1668297.1:128573-140260 GCA_000966675.3 Picea glauca
CGGGACCCAGCCCGTGACCCATTTCTTAGGCCGAAAATCTAAATGCCGCGCTTGGACCGAGGTACCTAGTGACCAATTTTAGGACATCTACCCAGGTAGCGGTTGTGGGTTGCAATCGCACCTTGACTGGATTTTGTGTGGCTATTGGGAGGTATTTTGTGTGGCTATTGGGCATGAACATAATTGTTTTACGAATCTTCGAATTTGTTGAGGGTAAACAAAATTGTTTCTGAGAGGCTACGTGTCACGATGTAATGGTCATTATTTTGTTTATGTGTCACATTTACATTGTTGATAATCATCTATGGGAAGAGATATGTGTCGAATTCACACTGTTGCTATTTGATATGACTTTAAAAAAATATTTGATGTAAAGTTATTTTAATTTATAAACATGATATAATAATAATATGTTGGGTATGTGAAAGATAAGAAAAACGTATTAATCAATAATTATAATAATGACTCTTATGTTAATGATTCAATGTTAATTATTTGTATTGATTTTTGAGTCCCTAGCTTAGAAGCTAACGGTTTGTTGGCGTAATAGTTTAATTTCTTGTGCAAGCTTAATGGTTAAGGGATTAGTAGTTTATCAACTAAAACCATTAATAGTTAACAGTTAAATGGCTACAATCTTCCTTGTTCCTTAAGTCGATATGTAAAGTGTGGTTGGTCATAGTCATTTCACCGTATAGGTTGCCTTGTAGGAAACAAGATCCTCCAGTCATTTGCGCAATTTATTTTTTAGTGTTGACACCTTGCGTCATGTCAACTTGTTGCTTGGGTGCTTGGGTATAGTATTCGTGTAATTACTAATAGATATTTCGGGCTCCTAGCCCGTGGATTTATCTTGATTCTTTGGTCCATATAGGTTAGGTTGTGCCAGGGTTATTGTCATGCCTATCACCTAGGGATAGCATGATTCCTGATGAGGGGATTATGGTGCACCCTATTGGATAGAGGCGAATGATAACTTGGCCGAAGTTTGTGTTTCCTGTTGTGGGTGTTGTTGATTGTTGTAAGTTTGTTGTTGGTGCTCGAGTTGTAACACCTTCATGCATTTGTTTTTTCACACCATAGAGGTTTTATTTGTTGTTTGTTGAGGTCGTTGTGTCAGGATTGTGGATGTTGTCCTTAGCTTGTAGGTGTTGTCGTGTTGTGTGTCGGGCAGGTAGTCATTTCTTTATTTGATTTACACATGTTTGGCCTAGTTGCTCAATTTGCTAGTGTGTAGATTCGTTGTTATTTGTTGCTTGATCTGTGTGCATGGTGTTCGTCGTCAGGTGGTGTGGTTTAACTGTGTCGTCATTTCCTTCCTGCCTAAAAACAAAAAAAAAATGCATTTTTCGCTTTGCTTGGAGTCATAACGATTGGGGTCGTTACACATGGACCAAAAGCAATAGGTCAAGGAGATATAATCTGGAATATTATGCAACAAGGGGAGGTGAGTGGATTTAATGGAGAGATGACCAGGAATTTGGGAATAATTCATGAAAAGTGTTAAGTATGAGGAGTTTCTACCACTGTATGCATAATCATTCAATGAAATCTGCTCTATACTTTAAGGAGATTTTTTTTTAGACTTGCAGTTAAAATCTCAATGGATGAAGAAATGGCAAGAAGAAGTGAGGGTTAACCAATTCTTTACTAGATAATAGTGGAAATATATAACAATTTCAAGGGTCCTTCAGAGGAAACATCATAACATGTGTAATCTTGATTGTTATTGACTAACAATTCTTCGCAGTAGTCTCACTGTGGCAGAATTGATCCAACATCTTATTTTGACCAAATTAACTAAAAGATGATAAGGAAAAACATCATAATAGAAGTAATAATGAAGAAATTAAAACAACAGTAATAAAAGACAAAATTGAAGAAGACAACAAAAAAAAATTAAATTCAGAAAGCTGAAGTCAACAGAAAAAGAAGCACACACAAAAAAAGCAAAGCTAGGCTACTAGTATACAGAAAATCCAGACGGCATTAGAACTTTTTACATTGGTCCCTTGCAATATTTCAAGAGAGGATTGTTAGCGTTGTAGGAAAACAATTGCTTATGTAAATCCTTTAAAGTGTAATAGTTAGTGTCTAAGAAAAAAACAATTTGGAAAGGATCCAATACTTGGAATTCTAGTGTAATTATCAGTTCCTTGACACACACAATTATATCATCAAGATAGACATGGAGACTAACCAATTCATCAAAAGTCGTGTGCATAGGTATTTTAAAAGTACTACATGTATCAAGTAAGCTAGAAAGCTGACATTGGTAAGACATAGTACTCCAATAAGTGATAAGAGTGGTTTTGTGAGCATCTGCCCCTTTTACCTTGATTTTCTTGCAACCAAACAAACTATCAAGTAAGGGTCCTAATTGTGACTCTACAAATTGTTGCAGAAACATTTCCATATTGAGAGGAGGGAAAGGATCTATCATAATCACTTGCCTGAAAGTTCGAATATTAATATAGGTTCTAATATTATCAGTGGTCCTCGAGGTAGGTTCCCAATTGGAAACCCATTCAGGGTGGACTGAAAAAAGCATTCCAGCCCTTAAGAAATTTCTCAACTCCCTTTGAAAGGTTGCTTTCAGTGTAGAGTTAACAAGTCCTTATTTTTGCCTAACTAGTTTCATAGTATGTTGAATAAGGCCTGGATCAAAACCATGAAGATCCTCGTTAAACCAAGCAAAAACATTTTGAAATCCACCGATTAGCTTGGCAGACCTCATCTCTTCTTTATCAGAACACTGGACATTTATTTTAACGTTCGTTGAATATCCAGGTGTCCTAATTTTCATGGAGATGGTTTCAACCACCTTCTTCCGTAACTCCTCTTCTTTCTTTTTTTCTTTATTACCTACATCACTCGATGAAAACGAACTCTCAAGAGGAGTCAAGCTCTCAAGAATCTTATTGTTTTCTATGGATATAATTTCTTCATGCTTAAAAGGTTCATCTTGGATGGAAGCGCCAATGCTCTCATCATTAGGGAGGGCCTAACAAGATCCTACATTGCTAGGGATAAATGAACAAGATAGAGACTGAAAAGAACAGTCAGGCCTGTGAGGTAAAAGTTATTGATTAAGAGAAGCTGCAAAGATAGCTAACCAACCAGCCATTGAATTCAACCCCCTTCTAATACGAGTGATGTTGAAAGATAAAATGTTCGAGGTAAGTGCCCAGACCACTTGCATGTATCATTCCAACATCTTGTTGCTAGGAAATCATATCTTATGTATCAGGTTCACAACAAGCACAGAATCACCAAAAATTGAAAGGTGACCACAACCAAGATTAAGGGCATTCTCAATGCCTAATAATAAGGCTCCGAATTCAATGACATTATTTGTACAAGAAAACTCTAACTTGTAAGACATATTATGAATTCTTACTACAGGGGAAACCAAGATAATGCCCGCCCCATTACCTTCATTATAGTGTGAACCATCAAAGTGCATATGCCACATATCATCATCTAAATCAATTATTTCCAAAGGAATATTACCCTCTTAAGAAAAGATGGAATACACTCCTAGGTCCTCTTCGATATAGTTTACGCTAGACTGCGGAACACTCTCTATGTGCGGTGAAATTATTCCCTCTCTAAGGACTATAATGTTCTTATCGTTCCAAGGAATGGATAAATGTGTCCCATCGAGTGAGAGGTATCCACCTGTTAAGGATTTCCTATCTCTTCCCAAGATAATTGAGTAATTTCTTACAGGCATATCAATTACCTAAATGTTAAGGGTTGTTCTTATCTCAGGATGAGCGCACAAAACCAAGGTCACATCCTTAATATCGCCTATGGTTGTTTGTTGTAGACTATTATAAGACAACATTCTTCTGGTGTTTTCATTTGTACAAGACAAGCCTATATCTTCCATAATGATATTTGACATCACACTTGGGCCTGAACCACCATCAATGAGGCAACAATGGGCAATCCTATCCACAATATTTACAAAAATATAAAAGGGGGATTTTTTACAGTGTATCTAAAGTTATGCACACCTACTTTATTTACAGAAGAATCCTCTCTGTTTAACTCTTCATAAAGATTAGCTACAATGAAATATTTTCCTTCCATGAATTGTTTTAGATGCATCTGTTGTTCAAGGATGACAACCATGTCTAGGAGGCTTGCATCTGCTTTGATGTTGACCAACTGATTCAAGATATTGTACTTGGAAGAGGGGAGAGGGGGAGTGATCCCTTTACTCTTAGTAACCTGGAGAGTAGCAGTGGTTGAGGATGATCTTGGGACAGAAGAACTACGGGGAGGGTCAAATTTTCCCTTGGGAGTATAGGCCTTGTTCCTAGTGTTGATGACCATGACATACTCTGGCTCTACAAAATCCAGGACATCGATAGTAGCTTCTAGTATTTTACCAAATATATTATCTCTGGCACTCTTCTTTACCTCACATGTGGTTTCCTCATGGTGTTTTTTGCAAAAGTTACACCAACTCCGAGGCAGGATAGCCTTAGGCTGAAAATAGTTTTCAATCAGATTTCTAAAGGGGGGTGAAGAAGATGATGAAGCTCCAGGGGTGATAGGGGAGACAATACCCTTCCACTCAAATGATATCATACAATTTTTGATATCTTGTACTAGCTGTAAGAGAGCAGACATGCCTGTCTATCTAACTGATTCTCCCTGGGGAAGATCAATTCTTTCAAGTTGTTCTTCATACTCTAAACAGGTATGCAGAGTGGAATCGAGATTATCAATGGAATTTTCCTCAAGTCTATGACGGTAGGAAGAAAACAATGCATTGTATTAATGCATGAATGCAGCTTGGTTATGAGGGCGAAAAATTTCGGGGATTTGATTGTATAACTTGGTGAAACAAAAGTTGAAAGATTTGATGGTCTCACCATCCTTATAGGTGATGTTATTGTATTCCCTTAACTTCTCGGAGGGGCTTTTGGATTGCCCATAAGTGGATTAGAACCAATATATTAACTCCTCCCAAGTACACATAATCTTAGGAGGAAGGTCAAAGAAATCGGCCACATCCTTTCCTTCCAAGGAATTGACGAACAAGCACATGCAAGTGTCATTGTCATTGGCCCCTATGTTATGACAAGCATTAGAAAATTCCACCAGGTGTTTATTTGTGCTGATAGTGTTATTTCCTAAAAAATTAGGTAGGTTCTCTTTAAACTTCAAAAGTGGACAAGTAGTAGGTGCTAGGTTAAGAGGAGAGGACACATGCCACGGGGTAGTTGTGGCATCTTCTTCGAACTGAAAAATCCCATACTTTTTAATGACTTTGGTGGGATTTGTGGTAGATTTTACAAGGATATGGTGGCTATATAAGCTACCAATCACTGATGACGATAAAGATTGGGAAGATGGAGCACTTCCAGTGCCACCAAAGCCACCACTAGATGCCATCTTGTGGATGATAGATGAGGGAAAGAAAGACGGATTGGATGAATCTGATAAAGTCCTCCTTAGAGCACTTTGTTGGGCAGACAACACAATGTTTCTTCTTCCTATTTCAGAAATATGATTTATTTCAGGTGAAAAGCCTCTTCTTCTTCTAGAAGCATGAGAATCTAAGGACATGAAAGAAAGGCCAAAAATTTGAAGAAACAAAAGGGTCACTACTGATTTCTTGGCTATCTACATCTAGATTCCAATTGTTCTTGAGCACTAATGTCTCGTTCAATTGCTGACCAAGAATGGTTAAGATCAACAAGGAAATTGACAGTGTCTAAGATGGTATTAAACAGATTCAAAGAAATGTTGGTATGATCTTGAAGACCGGGCTCAATGTTGGGTTTCCTTGCAACAGGAACAATCATTAAAAAAAACAGTCAAAGAATCAATATCAGGAAAAGAAATATGTATCGATGAAAATTAAGTATAAAAATTAAACAGAGAGGTACCGAAGATTTCCTCAGTATGGCCGCCAAATAAATGTTGAGGAAAAGAATGAAATAATCTTACTCAAGCATTTTCATATTTTGATTGGCTAAAGAAAAATAGATGGGAATATCACCCTATGTTTATAGACAACAAAATTAACATCCTAACTCACAAGTATTAATTACAAGTGCTTAGGCTAGTCTTTTATCAATAAACAACTTGCTGGAAATTTACTTTTTATGTAATTTTCTGAATATAACAGTTTTTGAAATAAATGTAAAGACAGAAGTAAAGACACCAATATGATAATTAAGAAAGATGAGATATAAATAAATTCTTTATTTCATTCCAATTCACCAAAGCGACATTTTCTTTACAAAATCTCATACAGATATCTTGGACCAAAGTCAAACTTAGACATCCCCGATGGAACATACAAAAGGATATCTAATAGAAAACCAAAGCTGAACTCTAAAAGCTGGATCAACTTGCCATAGATTGTTGCCCACTAGACTTTGCACGATCGCCTTTGTCAGTCATGAAAATTAATTCACAAACATACAAGTCTACACAAACTATCAAAGATAGATCAACACCTCTAGAAAAAAAGTGTCTAAATGATGTGATTCAACCCTTAATATTATTGTCTACAATAAGACCCTTAGTATTCTTCTGCTTCTATCCTCTTCTTGTTCCTCCCTTTCCTTTTTCTTTTAATCAATTTAGAATTGGTTTAAGTAGTTGAACCAACTTATTAGTTAAGTTAATTAAAAGACTCAACCAAATTTAGTTAAGGGGAAAAGTAAAAATCATAATAAAGGTCATAAATAAATAATAACTAGTAGGTGGGGCCCATTGTGACTCCCTTTAGCTCATAACAATTATAACAATCATAACATAACTATTAGTCAAGTAAAACACACCTCCTTGTGTCTCCCATCCACATATTCACATTTGACAATTCAGATCATGACATTTGAAATTATTTCTAAAAAGTATTACTCATGTAACCAAAAATAAAAAATGTTGTCCAAAGTCCCCTGAAGTCAACTTTCATCAACAATAGATAAAAATAAAATCTCAAAATCCATATTTCCCACTCTGTGATGCAATCTTCCCTTGATTGTTGTTGTCATCATTTGATTTTTTTGAATTTGCCTTTGGCTCCACTGGGCCTTTAGGCCTAATATCATTGATCACGTAGGAACAATTGTCCCTCAAATGAATCCGGGAAGACACAGATTTGTCAGAGCCATTGGAGGATGAGGAAGGGCCAACAATGGCTTTTTCTTTGTCAATGGAATGGTGTGCCTCAATTTTCAATCTCTTGCTAGTATGGGAGGATTTCACTAGTGAGTGGGGAGCGGCTTGGACAATTTGGTTATTAGGTGGAGGAGCAGGCAAGGACAAATTGGGCCAGCCATGATGTTGGGAGACTGTCGGGTGGACAATCTCTTGCCATCCATCATTTTCAGGAACCTCGGGTTGAAATGAGACGTGAGGAGGCACAAGGATACCAGGGTCTTCTAGAACTTGGAAATGAGGCCTTTCAGGCCTAGGTTGGACTACTCGCTGTCCAATCCAATTGAAAAATCTGGCCTTAAACAATTGGGCAAGCTCTTGTGAATCAACATCAAAATGTATGGAGAACCTAAGTTTTCTTGGGCCTATGTTCCAATTACCTCTCCCTCTGTTTCCTAGGCCATGGCTACCTCGGCTGAAAAAACTAATTCCCACATGCATGATTGATTAGAAAATAGTCTTTTAAATTACCATACATGACAACTCTTAAAAATATGAAATAGATTTGGCTTAGCAATGTATTAAACTCATGCAATCCAATCCATATAAATTGTTTTACTGTTCATCAATGAGCAGGGGGTGAATAAAGGTTCCTAGGATATGTGAGGGGTTTGTATTGAGCGAAACATGATATGATGAGGAGGGGGGGGGGATACGATTACCACTCAAAGACAACAACAATCAACTACAAATCAAATAAAACTTCATTGTAGTTCAACCAAGACACTGCTACTACCAACTATTTCACAAAGAGTTTTTCTTAACTATAATCAATTTTAGAACATGGAGTAAAAAATGAATGTGGGCAAGTGATGGGGTTGTAATTAGAGAAAAGTGAATTAATGATGGGGAATTAGAGTTTTTAATGTTCAAAAAATTAATCAAGTAATCCATATAACCATTCTATTAAAAGGAGATACACCAACCAAACAATCATAACAATCACTGTGTATTAGCTAGTTCACTGCTCATAGTAAAAAATATAACATAGTGACATCAATAATACAATATGCATTCCACAAGATCTGTAAGGAGTTTCGTTCTTCTTATTTATAATAATTCTCAAATGTGCAATAGTAATTATTTCCACTTTGTTAATCATCAAAACAACCACTGCCCACACATTTCTTCAATCATCAAATACACCCAAAGTCGTGTTTAAAAAATTGCAGTGAAGTTATACTGTCACTATAACCAGGCTTTTATTTTAAAATGCATAAAATTCCATAAACATACATAATGGAAGTAAGCCAAATAATCCATATTAAAATTGAAAAAAACCCAGATTGTCATTTAAACAGACAGACAATAGCCACCATTCCAACACATGCTATGCACAAAATAATTCAATTATGCAAGTGTAATTCTTTCATTGCACAAACTCAATTCAATGTGACTCTAACATGTTGGGTTTTCCATCATGACGAGGTATCGAAAACATCCATGTCTTCACAAAACAAATAATCTAAATGCAGACAAGTTGTGTTTAAACTTTGTGACTATCTTTGAGTGTCAAAACCAAAACATCCATATTATACACAGTGGGAAGCCACCCAAAAACAACACGATGCTACATTTCCATTTTAAATTTCTACACACACAGTCACAGTATTAACTTAACCCATCGTGTCGAGCTATCGATCTAACACAGTATTGCTTCAAATTGATCCAATTGGAACCAACCATGTTGTGTATGTTGATACTGGGAGGGGGGTGAATCAGTATCAAGTACAATTTAAAACCTTTTTCAACTTATACTTAAACCATTCAACTATATCCAATGAGCAATGAATAATAATATAAGAGTTACACCAATACACCATGCGCAATATATGAGAAATAATCAATAATTGTTTTTCAAGGTAAGTAATGACTTCCAAAGGTAGCTACAACATCCAAATGTAAAGCGAGGGATAAACCTCCAAGAGGAAGATACAATCCTCCAATATCAAGAGAGAGTTGAACTCTCCATCCTTGCCCCTTCCTTCCAGCCTAGTATATATGAGAGATAATAAAACTTTACATTAAAACATCACCATCAACTAATCATCACATAGAACCTAATAATGCTTCTTGAGACTTCTTCAATTTCTACAATTCTTCAATTCTTGGAGTACTTTGATCCTATAGATAATATTACTCAATGTATTCTCTGAAACTCTTCCAATTTTCACTCCTTGAATTCTCTCCAAAAAGAGGTTATAGAAAGAATGGTAGACTTTATTCAATTCTGGTATATTCAGAAGAGCGAACTTGCAGAGAATGCCACGCGCTCAATAATTAACATCTGATTCTTAAACTCACACACAAGAAACTACAGTCTAAACTCTTTCCAATGAAATTTGTCCCACTTCATTTTGATTCTTGATGAAGAAGTTATGACTGTTTTACCTAGAACACCTTAGAACACATCACCAAAAGACTTCATCCTCCCTTGAAATCTGACCTTCTTTTCTTCTTATTTCCTCTGAAATTCGACTTGTATCAAATGAATGTATAATGATGTTTATTTANCCAATCCAATTGAAAAATCTGGCCTTAAACAATTGGGCAAGCTCTTGTGAATCAACATCAAAATGTATGGAGAACCTAAGTTTTCTTGGGCCTATGTTCCAATTACCTCTCCCTCTGTTTCCTAGGCCATGGCTACCTCGGCTGAAAAAACTAATTCCCACATGCATGATTGATTAGAAAATAGTCTTTTAAATTACCATACATGACAACTCTTAAAAATATGAAATAGATTTGGCTTAGCAATGTATTAAACTCATGCAATCCAATCCATATAAATTGTTTTACTGTTCATCAATGAGCAGGGGGTGAATAAAGGTTCCTAGGATATGTGAGGGGTTTGTATTGAGCGAAACATGATATGATGAGGAGGGGGGGGGGATACGATTACCACTCAAAGACAACAACAATCAACTACAAATCAAATAAAACTTCATTGTAGTTCAACCAAGACACTGCTACTACCAACTATTTCACAAAGAGTTTTTCTTAACTATAATCAATTTTAGAACATGGAGTAAAAAATGAATGTGGGCAAGTGATGGGGTTGTAATTAGAGAAAAGTGAATTAATGATGGGGAATTAGAGTTTTTAATGTTCAAAAAATTAATCAAGTAATCCATATAACCATTCTATTAAAAGGAGATACACCAACCAAACAATCATAACAATCACTGTGTATTAGCTAGTTCACTGCTCATAGTAAAAAATATAACATAGTGACATCAATAATACAATATGCATTCCACAAGATCTGTAAGGAGTTTCGTTCTTCTTATTTATAATAATTCTCAAATGTGCAATAGTAATTATTTCCACTTTGTTAATCATCAAAACAACCACTGCCCCCACATTTCTTCAATCATCAAATACACCCAATGTCGTGTTTCAAAAATTGCAGTGAAGTTATACTGTCACTATAATCAGGCTTTTCTTTTAAAATGCATGACATTCCATAAACATACATAATGGAAGTAAGCCAAATAATCCATATTAAAATTTCAAAAAACCCGGATTGTCATTTAAACAAACAGACAATAGCCACCATTCCAACACATGCTATGCACAAAATAATTCAATTATGCAAGTGTAATTCTTTCACTGCACAAACTAAATTCAATGTGACTCTAACATGTTGGGTTTTCCATCACGACGAGGTATCGAAAACATCCATGTCTTCATAAAACAAATAATCTAAATGCAGACAAGTCATGTTTAAACTTTGTGACTATCTTTGAGTGTCAAAACCAAAACATCCATATTATACATAGTGGGAAGCCACCCAAAAACAACAGGATACTACATTTCCATTTTAAATTTCTACACACACAGTCACAGTATTAACTTAACCCATCGTGTCGAGTTATCGTTCCAACACAATATTGCTTCAAATTGATCAAATTGGAACCAACCATGCTGTGTATGTTGATACTGAGAGGGGGGTGAATCAGTATCAAGTACAATTTAAAACCTTTTTCTACTTATACGTAAACCATTCAACTATATCCAATGAGCAATGAACAATAATATAAGAGTTACACCAATACACCACAATACACCATGCACAATATATGAGAAATAATCAATAATTATTGTTCAAGGTAAGTAATGACTTCCAAAGGTAGCTACAACATCCAAATGTAAAGCGAGGGATAAACCTCCAAGAGTAAGATAAAATCCCCCAATATCAAGAGAGAGTTGAACTCTCCATCCTTGCCCCTTCCTTCCACCCAAGAATATATCAGAGATAATAAAACTTTACATTAAATCATCACCATCAACCAATCATCACATAGNTCCTGAGACTTCTTCAATTTCTGCAATTCTTCAATTCTTGGAGTACTTTGATCCTATAGATAATATTACTCAATGTATTCTCTGAAACTCCTCCAATTTTCACTCCTTGAATTCTCTCCAAAAATAGGTTATAGAAAGAATGGTAGACTTTATTCAATTCTGGTCTATTCAGAAGAGTGAACTTGCAG
>JZKD02S1668308.1:0-67639 GCA_000966675.3 Picea glauca
TTAGGTTACCAACAAAAGGTGTCGAGTAGTATATAGTGCTGGAATTTTCATCTCCTTCGAAGAGAAGAAGTCTCACCTGAAGTCCAACTAAGATAGAAGGATAGGGAAGGGCAAGGAGAGTACTTAGGTGGGTTCATAGAACCTTCAATATTCATCTTGATATTGCACAAGACAAACTACCTACATAATAAATATAATCTCATACACACAGGAACTAAAGCTACTTTGGTTGTGAAAATCATTCATACATAGAAACATCATATGGAACTTATGAAGCATAACGAAGTACTGTAAATATACAATGCAGAAGCATAAACACAGAATGACGCAACATATTTGAAATTTTTGGATCTTTATTTATATATTATCTTTATATCTTTCTCAGTTACAACCTCATAGATACAAATTAGTTCTCTGTTACAGACTCCTAGCTCTGGACCCATGTCGCAGAGCTCTATTTACCCAAAATTGTATACAGATTACATTTTCAGAACTCAAACCCAACTTCTCAACAATAGATAATAAGAAGAAGAAAAAAACCCTTTTACAGTCATGTTTGAACCCTTTTACAATCATATTCATCCCATATATATAAGATAATTCGTGTCTTCTGGCTTTGAGCTCGCATGCTTTATTGTTCTGTTGCAACTGCTTTTTTCTTGTTAGCATTGTGTTGTCCTTTTCACAACTGATTTCTTTTACTTCTCCTTTCTATGTTATCCATCTTCTTTTGTAGATTGCGCAACTCATGATAAACCAAAATTGGGACTGTAGTCCTTCTTGTGCATCTTCTCATCCAAAAATGAAGGGCCCAACAAGCTCTGACCACAAACCTTGACTCGCCCTCGATTCAAGTACTTGGCTCTTTCATAGCTTCTAGGAGAAACTTTTGATTTCCATTGTCCTCCTTTTCCTCTTTCGTTTTCTCTTCTTCTTGCACTTTCTCTTCTTCTGCCTCTTCAAATGAAGGGCCCAACTCTAGGACCAACTCCAAGGCCTGCTTGTTGACTTCCTAAAATCTTTCCACTTTATCTTGCCATTTTCTGGCAAGGCATGAGGCCTCAATGATGAATTGTTGGGTCAAATATGCAATACATTACTTTGGCTTGGATGCAACCAAAGAGTTCCATTCTGATTCTGTTGTTGCATCAACCTGATGCATTTGCATGTAAATTGTCTGAATGATAGGTCGAAATTCATGCAACTCCTTCTTAGCTACAGATTATGCCTCAAATAGAGCATTCAAATCATTGTCCTCTTATTGAATCTTATCAAACTTCTATTGTTGCTCCAATGGATCCATCGTATCCACAACTTCTTCATTCAACACCTAGATTCTAGTGCATACATCCTCTAAATTCTAGTTGCGCCTAGCAATGATGCCCATCCAATTGTTGACTTCTATGAAAATCTTTGTGCACTCAGTTTTGCACTTGTGTAGTGCTTCTCGAGCATTGTTTCCTTCTATTACTATCTTCTCCATCTACTCCTGTAGCTTCCAAGGCTGCTTCTCTGCTTCCTGCTGAGTCTGCTACAACTGTACTTCCAGATTCTCGACGCGAATGGCCAATTGTGACCATGCTCCTTGGAGAAGTTCAATATGATGCTACGACTCTCCTGCATCACTATATTCTGGCACTTGGGGTGCGACCTTTTGTATTTTAGGCCAGGATTTAGCAAGCCTTTCCTGAACTCTTTCAAGTATGTGCTTGACCTAGATCTTTGCTTGTTCTTCTTATTTTGTCTATGCTTGTGCAAGGAGCACTTCCTCCCTTGTGAACTCTGTAGATCTCTCAGCCTGCTAGAGCCTCTGCTCCAATTGATCAATTGATGCTCTGATCATTACAACTAAGTGTGTTGCTGGACACTATGCAAGGTCAGTAGATGAAGGGGTTGCATCCCTGGGTGCTTGGACCTGCAGTGGAATTCTGATGGCCATTGAATGTTTTGAAGGAGTCTCTACCTCCTCCTCTCCTCTGGGTGGTCTTGGCACAAGCCTTGACCTATACGTTGATGGAAGAAGTATAAAAACCTCTATTCTGGCCAGGAAGAGTTGCATCAACTCTGTGCACTCCTAAGGGTTTTGGAGAAATAGCTCCATCTTCTCCTATGTTGATGTTACACTTTTCCCTGACGTTGATTCTAGTTCTTTCGAAACCTCTGGTAGCTCCTCCTCTTTGCGTGCCTTCGCTTCTGGATTTGTGATTCCCATGGAACCCTCAACCTTGGCCATTGAGGAAATGTGTTGGGGACTTTGAACTTATGGATCCTCTACCATTTGAGTGTCCTTATACTTCCCAAAATATATGATCTGTTGGTCCCAGGCATCAAAGTTTGGGCCAGTCAGTTACAATCTCTGCTTTGGTACTTCTGTATTTGGACCAGAAGTTCTGGTCTTTGCTCATGTAATGTTGGGCTTGTTTATGGGAGTTCAGGCTCAGGTAGTTATGGGGGATCGAGTTGCATGGGCTATGGATGAGTGGTTTGGGATGTAATGGTGGTTTTTGGGGGTGGCGATTGGGGTTGTGGTGGTGATGGAGGGTGCTCAGTGAATATGGTGGATGGATGGTTGTCAAGCTCAAGGTCATCCTATATATGTATGATTGGGGCTACTCGGATCGCTGAGAGAGTCTAGGGGATGGTGGATGAGAGGGGTTTTGGGTTGATAACTTTTCTTGGTGAGACCCCTATTCTAAACAAATTGGACACTGGTATGTAATGAATGCAATGCTCGGGATTTCGTTGACATCCTTACCTTTCAACAAGGCTTGCTCTGGCAGTTGCGAGAATATTGACAGTGTCATATTCTTACGCTCTAATGGCTGTGTCTCCTCCTCTTCTTCATATTTCATCTATGCCAGAGATTTTTTTTCTGCACCTCTGAGCCTGAGCTCGGTCTTACCCCTACTTCTTTACCTTTCTTCTTCAGTAGCTCAACGGGAAAAACATAGTTCATCCTTGACTTGCGTGAGTTACATTTAACTCTAGAACATGATATTACCTCCTTGTTGAATTCCTCCTCATCTAAGTAGAATGGAAACATACTTTAATGGAAGTCCTCCCTGTTGGCATACCTCGGCCATACAAACATATGGTGTCAGTTAATGTTAAAGGTTATGTTCCTCATGTTGTAGTTGAGGAGATCCTGTGGAATGCACAACCTCTGCGTTGTGTCTATGAGCACATTATACCACTTACAGAACACCATGTTGTTGAAGGTTGTGTTCTTCGAGTCCACCCTTGAATTCCAGGGCTCAAACATATTTTATAGGTGCCCCCTATCTGCTAGTGCCAACAGTCTTCCAGTGAGTGGCATCCACTTGAGCATTGTGAATGCAAGAAACATGTATCCATATGTGAAGGTACATCCCTTCTCCTGGGTTTCCTCGCAAGCCATGAGTAGTTCCTCCAAAAGATAACTACACCAATTGAATACAACACCATTGGCGCAAAAAACCACCACTGAAAATGCATCCAACATGCATTCTCCCTTGTAATACAACCTCATGAATTTACTGCCTATGATGTAGCAGCTAGTTCTGACCATCTCAAGTAGTATGGGATATATTTTGGCTATGCTCCCCCCCCCATATGCATGTGAAACATTTCATATAGGTTGGGCTCCACTTTCTTTTTGTTGTGCTTGCTGGGACCCTAGAATCCTTTGGACATGTCCTGGGCCTCGAGGGATAGTCATGTAAGATGATGGATGTCTTTGGCATGGATTGGATAGCTCCTATCCAAGCAGAGACTTCTGTCGTGCACCCTGTTGATCAAGAAATTGGTTCACCATGAAAATTCACTAGTGGTACCAAACACTAGTAGGTCCCTAAGGTTCATGATAATTGAATTAAACAGGTTGATAAATTTGGGCTTCAGCACAGACTGCATTCCTCCCAAATCATCATGAGAGATACTCAAGAAAATGTTTATGTTCATCTAGGGAAACAAGACTTGATTTGCTAAGTCACGATCGAGGAGCTTGACATGCTCCACCTTCGCTTTGAGATCACCCACGACCTCAACTCGGGGGTTGTAGGGCTCGTCTGGTACTGCATCTTTGGAGATAGCACTTCGAATTTGTGTATCTCTCGACATTGTGTGTTTAGGATTATCATCAAATTTCATGGTGGAACAAGGATTGGGGATCACAACTATGGGTCTTAGGATTACACAGGATTGCTTGCTTTGTATAATTCAAAAAATCTCTAAGTGCTTTTTGGAAACAATGTTTTCTACAATGGTTCTCAGGGCCTTATACTCAGGCTTAGTTGCCAGGTTTAGTAAAAACATTTGTTCATCATTACCCTATGGACACAACTTGGCTCTAAGTTGTCTGATGGGATGGGTTAATAGGGTAAATCCTATTGGGAAATTCTAGAATTTACTATGCATGTTGGAGAGGGTTGTGGCTAATTTCAGAGCTTACTGTTTGATGGATGAGAATCCCAACGTGAATACCGATGGCATATTCACGTATCGCAACTTTATGGCTTAAATAAATTCAAACGAAGTACCGTAATGGAAATAAAGGTTGTGATGGGACTAGTTTCGTGTGGCACATGGAATCATATTGCATTCGGATTCGTTCTCCCTTTGACGACAAAGGGGTCCCCATCATATTAATGACTGACATTTATGGGTTCTTGACACTTCTAATCCTGCACTGTTGAGTAAGGAGTTATAGATCAAACAACACTTAGACAGAAAAATAAAATGAACTACATTTCATGGCGCAACACTTCACACATTGAATTTATTGACTGAATTGACATAAATTCTAGAAAAACTCAAATCTAACTACTGTACATGCTCCTTCGGACTAGAGAAAAAATCCTTTACCTCAGTTCTGAGACATATAGGTTTTCAGGTGAGCGACATTTACCCATCCTGGCCATAGCATACCATCTAGTTGTGCAAGTTTGACTGCTCCAGAAGGTTAGATCTCCGCAACAATAAATGGTCCCAATCAATGCATGCACAACTTGCGTGGATGCTTCTTATACCGACTCTCATAGAATAGGACCTTGTCTCCCTATGCAAATACTTTAGTCTTAATGTGTCTTTCATGCAAATATTTATTCCTTTCTTTCTCAACTGACTGATGGAAGTATACTAAAAACATCATCTCTTCAAGTTCTTGTAACTCCATGAGTCTCTGCGCAACTGATTCTTCCTCCAACATGTGTGTGATTTGTGCAATTTACAAACTTGGAGTAATAAATTCTGCAAGCACCACAACCTCTTTCCCGTAAATTAGCTAAAATGGAGTGTACTTATGGAGTTTCTTTGTGGTTGTCCTGTAATCCCATAGTACTATTGGAACTCTATCATCCTAATATTCCATGTTTGTGTGAAAAAACTTTGTTAACCCTCTCTCTAGAATAATGTTAAACGCCTCTATTGTTCCATTGTCTTGCAGGTGGTAGGGGATTCTTTTATGTTGTTGGATCAAGGACTCTATTGTAATATTTTCTATGGTACTACTGATAAAATGAGCTCCCTGATCATTGGTTAGACTCCCATGACATCCAAATCGAGTGATGATGTTTTCAAAAATGAACCTAGAAGAAGTATAAGTCAAACAATCTTGAACAATTGTTGCCTTAGCCCAACATGTAAGGTATTCAGTTGCGGTAATAATGCACCTAGCCTTTGAATTCTTAGTTGAGTTTATCAGCCCAATGAATTCAACTGCCCACTTCTCAAAATCTTGTAGAGCTCAAACTAGTTGAAGTTGTAATTCATCTCGCCATGATGTCTTACCTACTCTTTGAAAAACATCACATGATCTAGCATATACCTTTGCATCCTTGAAGAGCATGGACCACCATATTCCATCTTGAATAAATTTCTACGCAGTGGCCTTTCCTCCCACATTACCTCCTGCAACTCCACTATGGCACTCCCACAGTATATCCTTCCTTTCATGATCCAAGACACATCTCCTGAGGATACTATCTAGTCCCAGTTTATACAATTGCCCTGCAATCAATTGATAGTCCACTACTCTAACCACCATATGGAATTTCTAGGTTGCAGAATATGTTTCTAGGTAGGATCCTGTACTTACGAAGACTTCTATGTCTTCAAGGTATTCTAGTATTGATTCAATTTAGAATAGGTCTGCATATGGAAGTTGATCATCAAATTCTTTGCCACTTTACCCTAACTCTAATCGAGACAGGCAATCAGGCCCTACATTGCATCTTTCAGGATTAATAATTACTTCAAAAGAAAATTCCTGAAACGATATCAACCATCTACAAATTCTCCCTTCCAACACAGGTTTTTTAACTATATATTTTAACGCAGAATGATCAATAAAGAACTTAAAATGAGAACCTAACAAATAATGTCTAAATTTCTTCAAAGAATAAATCATAGCTAAACCCTCCCTTTCTGTCGTTGTATAGTTGCTCTTATCTTGCGATAGCTTCCTTTTCGCAAAATAGATAGGATGATCCATGGCTCCATACCTTGGTTGTGCTAAGATAGATCCCAAGGAAATGGCTGAAAAATCTACGTGGACGTGAAATTCATTTTCCCAATTTGGAACTATCATAATAGATGTTGTGTTGAGATTATCCTTTATGGTTCCAAATGCTTTATCACATTCTGGGGTCCATTGGAACACTTCGACCTTCTTTAGTAGATTTTCTAGCAGTGTAGTGATATTTGCATATCTTCTGATGAACCTGCAATAGTACCCTGTGTGTCCCAACATGGAGCACAACTTCTTAGCACTCGTCAGTGGAAACATGTTAACAATGACCGAAACTTTGGCTGGGTCTACCAATACTCCCTCTCGACATACTATGTGGCCTAAAATTTTTCCATGTGGCACACAAAAGATACACTTTCTGAGGTTCAACGATATCTGCAATTCCTTACATTTGTCAAACATCAGACATAGTAGCGCTATATGTTCCTTGAGAAGGATATATACCATCCAATCATACATATAGACTTCTATAAACTTGTGAATAAATTCTTAGAAAGATGTTATTATACTCTTGGAAAAAACTGCAGGGGCGTTTTTTAGACCGATTCAAATCACATTGTATGCAAATGGCCCCCACTCTGTTATGAATGTGTTCTTCTTTTTTTCCTCTTCAACAATTCTTACTTGGTGATACCTCGAAAATCCATCTTTAAATGAGTAAGACTCTTTCCATGCAACTTGTTCTAGCACCTCATTAGTAAAAGGTGTTGGAAAAGGGTCATGCACATAGGGAGAGTTAAGGCTTCTATAGTCTACATAGACCCTAATATCCTCTGTTCCTTTCTTTCTCTGGATGATTATTGGGCTGACCTGTTATGCTTCTTCCAATGAAAAAATAAGTCTAGCTTCAAACATCTTGTCTCTTTCCCTCTTAACCTTCTCTTTCACTCTGGGTTTAAGGCGCTATGATCTATGCCTCATAGTATTTGATCCTAGTTTTAATTCAATTTTAATTTCTCCCATAAATCCTTTGATCCCTTTTAACTCTAAAAATTTCTTTGGGAACAAATCCTCATATTCCCGCAACAAACTCTGTATTTCTTGACTATTTTTCTCATCCTAATAATATCTCACCATAACTATCTTAGGTTTCTCTGTGGTCCCTATATTGAATTTGCGCAACTTTAATGGGTGATTATAAGAACCATCAGTCTGACTAGGTATGATGTTATTGATTTCTCTGTTCCCCTTTGTTTCTTTAATGGCTAGGTTTCTCAATTCTTCTAAATCATCTGAGATTTCCATAGCATTCTATAGGTCTCTTGTCTAGGGTTAGGTGAATATTATTCTGAAGTTCTTGGCTATGCTTTGCACATACCACTAGGTCTGATTTTTTATTACTATTGTCTGTAAAAATAAATTCTTGATTCTTTGCAGGACTACTTCAAGCTTAGGATATGTACTTGTAAATGAGAAGTCCTTGAAAAATTGATCATCCAACGGTTATCAGTCATTGGTTTGTCTTCTGGTTTCTTCATGCATGAACCAAGTTTTCAGGATTGGAACTAGTGAGTGGAGAAATACTTGAACCCAGAAACGAGATGTTATTTCTGCAACTTGTCACTATGTCACACATTGTTTGATATGTGCTTTAGGATCAGACTCTTAAATGAAAAATTATGAAACTTGGAAATTCATTTGCATCTCTAATTCGAGCTGCTCCTTATCTTGAAATCTATAATTGATAGCTTGCTTCAAATCTTCCCAATTATTGAGTAAGTCTTTGTTATTTTCCCACGATCTGGAAGGGGTGTCCTGGAGTGATAAATCTAGTACTAAGATCCTTTGATCCTCCACCACATTTTGTTCCATTATTGGAATAAAATTGTCAAGTCCTAAGGTACCATCATATACTAGGTGTTCTCTAATATTGTTTCCGACCCATCTAGTTTCCTTGACAGTTGCGCATCTTCTTGAGAATCTTTCATACCAGCCTTAGTGCCAACTGTCAAATGTTAGTTATAAATATTCATTCGTTGAATGTATACTTCTCCAACTTACTGATCCATCAACAGTAGGATTTATGTAATCTTCTCTTGTCCTTGTTGTTACAGTGTACAACTGATCCATGTCTTCTCCCTCCATATTTTTATTTGTTGGTTCTGTATATCTAGGGCCTACATACGGATCCAAGAATTGAACTACCTTGATTCCATCTACCTAAAATGCCATAGTGTATTTATTTAGGTCAATCATTGCATAGTTTTCATAGGCTTAATCAATACCAAGTATGGAAGGATAAGGGTCCTTATCCCCCATGATTTCAATCACCTCAAAATCATCTACAGTCTTCACTCCCACAACATCTATTTCCACATTCTCCAGTCTTCCTATTGGGAAAATAAAATATTGGTTGGCCATTCTTAGCTGGATTAGGGAGTATGTCAACTGGGGTTTTCCTAAGGCTTCCCAAGTCTTTTTAGGAAGTATGTTAACATCAGATCCTAGATCTAACATAACATCCTTAATTTGAAATTCTTCTAGTTGGGCTACTAGTTTGAATTATTTTTTAGTTCGTACTTTCCTTATATGGACTCTCTGAGAATTATTCTCAAGAAGATTAGTCATTATTGCTTCTATAGGTTCTTCATTCCATAGAACTAGGTAAAGTTCATTGCGCAACTTCTCTGTTAACAGGTCATTCCCAAGAATATCAGAAAATAATTGAAACCAAAGGTCGACTACATTTTTTGGTTTCTAAGGTTGTCTCAGTGTGAGTGCATGGTTTCTGGGTGCAAGGGGTGAAGCAGGGACTTACACAATCTTAGGGTAAACAATAGGCTGAGGGGGTTTCTCTTGCATCTATGGGCTAGGGATATTTTGAAATACTTCTATGGCATTTTTAAAGAACAACTTCTGCTTTAAAGGATCATACCTATCTTTTTTAGGTGCTTCTTTCTGGATCTGAGGTAGGTTATCAACATCAACTCCATCTTTTCCCCTCCTTGAGTGACGATATTAAGTTTGGGTAGTTGTCCTCTAATAACTCTCCTCATCTCTGAATTGATGAGGTTATTTCCTTGTTGATTTACCTGATCTTCCCATTTTTTGCAATTAGTTTTGGGAAGTCTTTAGTTGTGTGCGCATTGGTTCTGCAATGAGAGAACCATGGACGCCTCGGATGAGGACAATCTCTAGCCATATTTCCTTTCTCATCACATTTGTAACATCTACTTGGTCCTCTTCCCCTAGTTCTTCATCCTCTGAAGTCTCCTCCGACTCCACCTCCTCAACCTCTTCCTGGTCCCTGAGGGGTTTCATTCACCCTGAATGTTGTTTGATCCAACCTGTCTGCAAGTGCATCCAACACTCTACACTAATTATTAGTATGCGTGGTAGACGCACAAAACTCACAGTGTACCATATTTGGTACTATTGAATACTTATGAATAATGGGGCACTGTCTTGGCCCATGCCCATGGATTCGGAAAATATCTCAATACTCAACTACTGGTGTTGCTTGGCTTCCTGGAAAAGCATGATATGGGGTGGGTTTATGGAATGGTAAGTTCATAGATACTTGCACAACTCCTCCCATGGGTCATGGTGAGGATCCCATTGGATTATGAGGAAGTCCAATTCCCCCCATTCATGTACATTCATTTACAAGATGTCCTTATGTGTAACATCTGATACAGTAGACTTGTTGTCATCCTGGTCTAGGGGTTGTCAATTCTTGAATATTTTGTGTAAGTGATGATATTTTCCCTTGTAGTTGCACCAAATTTGTATCTGTTTGGGGTCTAGTCACCTGCAGGCTCCCCGAATATCCTTCCATCGATTCAATCTTCATTGATTATTCCAAGGCATCTGTCAAAGTGGTTATTCGTTGTTGCGTTAATGGAATCCATGTCAGAGGTAACAATCCATGAATATACCACTCTTTGATGTTACTCATGGATTGGATGCGCTAACCTCCCTATAGAATCTTCAAATTTTTGGTTTTATTCCTAGGCTAATTCACCTTCCCTTTGTTGAATCTCGCACAACTCAGAAAGAGCTTGTTGTTCTGACTGAGGTAGCTTAAACTCCACTATGAACCTTTTCCGTACCTATTCAAGTGTGAATGCTTTACCTTTCATTCCTATCACTCATGGATCAATAACCTTCATGTACCATTTGAGAGCACGACCTCTCAATGTAGTCTGGAACTCAACCAACTTATTAGCATCTGGAGTCCTTCTGGACCTCCATATTTCTTCACACAAGAACCAATGTTTCTCAACATCTTCGTCTCCCTTACCCCATAATTATGGGTATCGAGCAATTGAACCTCCTACGTGACCAACCATTGTTGATCTTGTTTCTCCTATCAAAATGAAACCTAACGGTCCTGGTTGCAACCTACTAGGGGATCCCAATATCCTCCTTGTATTGACACTTCTTGGTTGTGACTGGCCAACTACATGTACTGGAACATAATTATCATAAGAAGGTAGTATTGAATTTACCACTTGTATAGAATACAATTGGGGTATGGGCGATTCAGAGTTGGCACCATTGGCTTTGGGGTGGTTTTATTTGATCTGGGGGGTCTCATTCTCTTCTTTTGGAGCAGTTTCTTCAGCCAGATTCCCAATTTTTCCTAGCATCGAGGATGAATCTTCTCTTTCCTCTTCAAGATCCATGTCAGATTTCTTCTCCCTTTCTTCTACACCTCCCTCTTGTCCACCCTCTTGGGGACTTATTTCTCTCTGTGCTTCTCTCTCACTTAGACTTTGACTAGCCAGTCTTTCCTATCTTCTCATCTTTCACAACTCTTCCATCTGTCTTTCCTTTTCTTTTCCTAGTCTTCTTTCTTTCCACAACTTCTCAAACTATTTTGTTTCTTTCTTTATCTTTCCACGCCACCACTTGTCAACTATGGCCGCTATTTTCAGGGCTCGCTCATCTCTTGAGTCCATTTCTTATTGTTTCCCCCATTTGTCAAAGATCCCTTTCCTTACTCTCATTCCATGAATCCACCCCAAAATCTCCCTACCCCAAGAGAGGGTGTTTCCAATACCATATCAGTCGAGGACATAGCCATCATGCCCTCTTCTATCAAGAAAACCTTAATCCGTAGGGGGATTTCTCTCAACAGTCTTCTCCTTGAGTCTTTCTTGAAATCCACTTCTTCTCATGAAAAATATTGGTGGTTCTTAGCTACAAACTCAATAATGTATCCTTCTAATGTGGTATTGACCCAGAAATCAATCGCTCGCTTGACTGGACAATCCAGTCAATGAAGTGTTGCAATATTTTTTGTATCCCAAGTACAGGTCCTCTTGACTCACTCTTAGAACTCTGGAGCTTCTTGGAGCCTATCTATATAGTGGAAAATTTCTTCTGGGAACTGAACCTAAAATATCCCATACTGGTCACTCGATCTTTGTAAGTAAAAGACTATCTCTTGAGTATCTTTCAAAGACTTTCCTCTCAGCTCTGATTCTTTCCATATGAAGGCGTCAAAATTTCTCAAACACCATTGGTTAATATTATATTTGTGAATCCATGGAAGCATCCTCCCTACATTCTCCCTTTTAACATAGGTCTTGACAATGGAACCATTTTGTTGGTGCAATATTGATCAGACCAAAGTCCTTCTTAGGTTACCAACAAAAGGCATCGAGTAGTCTAGAGCGCTGGTATTTTCATCTCCTCCGAAGAGAATAAGTCTCACCCAAAGTGCAACCAATACGGAAGGATAGGGAAGGGCAAGGAGAGTACTTAGCTAGTTTCACAGAACCTTCAAGATTCATCTCGATATTGCGGAAGAAAAAATACCTACAGAAAATATATGAGCTCATACATGCAGAAACCAAAGCTACTTAGGTTGTGAAAATAATTCATACACAGAAACATCATATGGAAATTATGAAGCATAACGAAGTACTGTAAAGATACAATGAAGAAGAATAAACACAGAATGATGCAACATATTTCAAAATTTTGGATCCTTCCTTATATATTATCTTCATATATTTCTCAGTTACAACCTCGGAGCTATAAAGTAGTGCTCTATTACAAACTCCTGGCTTTGGACCCATGTCGCAGAGCTCTATTTACCCAAAATTGTATACAGATTACATTTTCAGAACTCAAACCTGACTTCTCAATAATAGATAACAACAAGAAGACAAAAACCCTTTTATAATCATGATCAAACCCTTTTACAATCATATTCATCCCATATATATAAGCTAAGTTGTGTCTTATGGCTTTGAGCTCACATGCTTTCTTGTTTTGTTGCAACTACTTTTTCCTTGTTGGCATTGTGCTATCCTTTTTGCAACTCATTTTTGTTACTTCTCCTTTCTCTATTGTCCATCTTCTTTTAGAGCTTGTGTAACTTGTGTTAAACCAAAACCGGTATTGTAGTCCTTCTTGCACAACTTCTCATCCAAAAATGAAAGGCCCAACATGCACGACCCAAATATGCAGAGAGAAAGAGGAGGAGCACGTGAGAATCTTGAGAGAAGAAGAAGAATGGAAGGATTTAAGGACAAAGGATCTCAGAGAATTTGCAGAAAACAATACTTGAGAGAAAGGTCATGAGCTTGATGCTTAGGGAGCATCTGATAAAATTCGCAGAGGTCGTGACAAAGAAAGAACCTATGAGAAACTGCAAACGTTTCCTAGTGATATCATGGCTTAGAACAGGGGTGGCCAGAGTGATAATAATGAATGCCTCTAAGCCTATGGTTGGGTGGAAAGGAGAACACCCACAATCAGTTGGTCGATGATCAACTGTAATAGATAAGTAATTCATTCATCTTGTGCACTTGGATTGAAATGCATGATTTGAATGTATGAGTTTTCTTATGTATGAGTTAATTGGGTAATGTTATGTTATATATTTTTAGAGTTTATATGCATGTGTTTGTATTTCATGGTTGAATGAATGAACCTTTGATGTTCTATAAGTGTCAATTGTTTCTCTTATGAAATCCTGGTGCAAGGAGTGCGAAGGAAGAATCATTTTCATACTCAAAATCTAAGGAGAGATAGCGTGAAATTTCATAGAGTGAGTTTAAGGAGTGAAAATATACTCATATGAGTATAAAATATTGAAAGAGATACCTGTGCAAAGTGTTCATAGGGCCAAAAATTAGTGAAGTTTTGAAAGTATCTCAAGGTGAAAAAGCACAAGGAGTGTACAAGCGATCTTTCTAAGTCTCAAGTTCAAGAGAAAGAGCACAAAGCATGCACCAAAGCCTAAGTCTTTTAAAGCTGATGAAAAATGGAAAGATAGTGAGATTTAGTGCTCGAAAGGAAGGATTCCAATTTTTGGAGGAAGAGATCCATTCGGGAGGAGCCAAAGTCTTTCACGACCATTGTATTTGGAGAAGAAGTGCGGGTTTTAACCCCTCGAAGTCCTTCATACTTCGCGAGTTTGGTGAATTTTGTGTGTTTGTCATAAAGGAGGCAAATTCTTCGAAGTCTCTGAGCTTGAAGTTAATATGATCTGTTGGTAGTAGAGAGACGCATGTCCGCATATCAATGGTTATCTGGAAGTTTGGTTATCCAGTGAAATCGAAGTGTGATCGGAAGAGCTTGAAAGTTTCCTGAAGATCCGAAGGATGGCCCAAATCCTGGTCATTGGCACTAGGTGCATGTGGCGATAGATCGAGCATGGTTCAGAGTTTGACACTCTAAAATATCTGAAGTGTGTTGCATTTTGGATCGAGAACTCCCAAAGGTCGTAGTAAATATCGACCACCCATTTTTGAGGACACGCGGACCATCGATCTAAGGATGCTTTGAGATCCCTCCTGACTATCAGATATAGACTGTGTTCATCCTGATGCTAACCACTCGAGGAGACAAGATGAAGTTACACAGTGGATTCCTCAAACGTCGAAGTTGCGAAGTAATAGAGGTCCTAGATCTATGTATCTACGTGGACACATCTCGACCATGGGATATAAGGGGAATTGGAAGGATGTTAGACGGAAGTGAGGTGGCACACTAACATCACCCAGGGTGATGTGGAACCCCATTCGACTTGCCATGTTTCACCCTGATTTGTGCTCTTCACAGATCCTATGTGCACATTATAATGTGACACATATCTCCCATTGATGGTGCCACGTGTCGTTTCCTTGCTGCGTGTCACCCCCTAGAACATACTTGCTTGGACTAATACTAGGTGGAGTACTCAGGACCCACATGTCCTTTCCTTTTCATTTAATTCACCACCACACGTAATGGTGGACCCTTTGGGAGTCTGGGGCTTTGAAACTATGGAGTTTTTGGGTGTAGTATCTTAGGAAAACCAAAAGGGTCGAAGGCTAGAGCTATGGGGCAATATTTTAGGATCCTTCAGAAGTTCAGGATTTTAGGACTCTGAAGGATATGCATGTACAAAGATAAAGGGTCATTCAGTGTCGAAGTGACAAACTGTGAATTTTTGTAATCATGTACGTTAAATGAGAACAAAGTATTTTCGGTGGATTTAACAGTGGATGGATTTCCACCATAGATGTAGGAGCACTAGGAAGCTCTGAGACTTTGGGGAACCATGGGATAGTANCCTTTCTTTCTCAACTGACTGATGGAAGTATACTAAAAACATCATCTCTTCAAGTTCTTGTAACTCCATGAGTCTCTGCGCAACTGATTCTTCCTCCAACATGTGTGTGATTTGTGCAATTTACAAACTTGGAGTAATAAATTCTGCAAGCACCACAACCTCTTTCCCGTAAATTAGCTAAAATGGAGTGTACTTATGGAGTTTCTTTGTGGTTGTCCTGTAATCCCATAGTACTATTGGAACTCTATCATCCTAATATTCCATGTTTGTGTGAAAAAACTTTGTTAACCCTCTCTCTAGAATAATGTTAAACGCCTCTATTGTTCCATTGTCTTGCAGGTGGTAGGGGATTCTTTTATGTTGTTGGATCAAGGACTCTATTGTAATATTTTCTATGGTACTACTGATAAAATGAGCTCCCTGATCATTGGTTAGACTCCCATGACATCCAAATCGAGTGATGATGTTTTCAAAAATGAACCTAGAAGAAGTATAAGTCAAACAATCTTGAACAATTGTTGCCTTAGCCCAACATGTAAGGTATTCAGTTGCGGTAATAATGCACCTAGCCTTTGAATTCTTAGTTGAGTTTATCAGCCCAATGAATTCAACTGCCCACTTCTCAAAATCTTGTAGAGCTCAAACTAGTTGAAGTTGTAATTCATCTCGCCATGATGTCTTACCTACTCTTTGAAAAACATCACATGATCTAGCATATACCTTTGCATCCTTGAAGAGCATGGACCACCATATTCCATCTTGAATAAATTTCTACGCAGTGGCCTTTCCTCCCACATTACCTCCTGCAACTCCACTATGGCACTCCCACAGTATATCCTTCCTTTCATGATCCAAGACACATCTCCTGAGGATACTATCTAGTCCCAGTTTATACAATTGCCCTGCAATCAATTGATAGTCCACTACTCTAACCACCATATGGAATTTCTAGGTTGCAGAATATGTTTCTAGGTAGGATCCTGTACTTACGAAGACTTCTATGTCTTCAAGGTATTCTAGTATTGATTCAATTTAGAATAGGTCTGCATATGGAAGTTGATCATCAAATTCTTTGCCACTTTACCCTAACTCTAATCGAGACAGGCAATCAGGCCCTACATTGCATCTTTCAGGATTAATAATTACTTCAAAAGAAAATTCCTGAAACGATATCAACCATCTACAAATTCTCCCTTCCAACACAGGTTTTTTAACTATATATTTTAACGCAGAATGATCAATAAAGAACTTAAAATGAGAACCTAACAAATAATGTCTAAATTTCTTCAAAGAATAAATCATAGCTAAACCCTCCCTTTCTGTCGTTGTATAGTTGCTCTTATCTTGCGATAGCTTCCTTTTCGCAAAATAGATAGGATGATCCATGGCTCCATACCTTGGTTGTGCTAAGATAGATCCCAAGGAAATGGCTGAAAAATCTACGTGGACGTGAAATTCATTTTCCCAATTTGGAACTATCATAATAGATGTTGTGTTGAGATTATCCTTTATGGTTCCAAATGCTTTATCACATTCTGGGGTCCATTGGAACACTTCGACCTTCTTTAGTAGATTTTCTAGCAGTGTAGTGATATTTGCATATCTTCTGATGAACCTGCAATAGTACCCTGTGTGTCCCAACATGGAGCACAACTTCTTAGCACTCGTCAGTGGAAACATGTTAACAATGACCGAAACTTTGGCTGGGTCTACCAATACTCCCTCTCGACATACTATGTGGCCTAAAATTTTTCCATGTGGCACACAAAAGATACACTTTCTGAGGTTCAACGATATCTGCAATTCCTTACATTTGTCAAACATCAGACATAGTAGCGCTATATGTTCCTTGAGAAGGATATATACCATCCAATCATACATATAGACTTCTATAAACTTGTGAATAAATTCTTAGAAAGATGTTATTATACTCTTGGAAAAAACTGCAGGGGCGTTTTTTAGACCGATTCAAATCACATTGTATGCAAATGGCCCCCACTCTGTTATGAATGTGTTCTTCTTTTTTTCCTCTTCAACAATTCTTACTTGGTGATACCTCGAAAATCCATCTTTAAATGAGTAAGACTCTTTCCATGCAACTTGTTCTAGCACCTCATTAGTAAAAGGTGTTGGAAAAGGGTCATGCACATAGGGAGAGTTAAGGCTTCTATAGTCTACATAGACCCTAATATCCTCTGTTCCTTTCTTTCTCTGGATGATTATTGGGCTGACCTGTTATGCTTCTTCCAATGAAAAAATAAGTCTAGCTTCAAACATCTTGTCTCTTTCCCTCTTAACCTTCTCTTTCACTCTGGGTTTAAGGCGCTATGATCTATGCCTCATAGTATTTGATCCTAGTTTTAATTCAATTTTAATTTCTCCCATAAATCCTTTGATCCCTTTTAACTCTAAAAATTTCTTTGGGAACAAATCCTCATATTCCCGCAACAAACTCTGTATTTCTTGACTATTTTTCTCATCCTAATAATATCTCACCATAACTATCTTAGGTTTCTCTGTGGTCCCTATATTGAATTTGCGCAACTTTAATGGGTGATTATAAGAACCATCAGTCTGACTAGGTATGATGTTATTGATTTCTCTGTTCCCCTTTGTTTCTTTAATGGCTAGGTTTCTCAATTCTTCTAAATCATCTGAGATTTCCATAGCATTCTATAGGTCTCTTGTCTAGGGTTAGGTGAATATTATTCTGAAGTTCTTGGCTATGCTTTGCACATACCACTAGGTCTGATTTTTTATTACTATTGTCTGTAAAAATAAATTCTTGATTCTTTGCAGGACTACTTCAAGCTTAGGATATGTACTTGTAAATGAGAAGTCCTTGAAAAATTGATCATCCAACGGTTATCAGTCATTGGTTTGTCTTCTGGTTTCTTCATGCATGAACCAAGTTTTCAGGATTGGAACTAGTGAGTGGAGAAATACTTGAACCCAGAAACGAGATGTTATTTCTGCAACTTGTCACTATGTCACACATTGTTTGATATGTGCTTTAGGATCAGACTCTTAAATGAAAAATTATGAAACTTGGAAATTCATTTGCATCTCTAATTCGAGCTGCTCCTTATCTTGAAATCTATAATTGATAGCTTGCTTCAAATCTTCCCAATTATTGAGTAAGTCTTTGTTATTTTCCCACGATCTGGAAGGGGTGTCCTGGAGTGATAAATCTAGTACTAAGATCCTTTGATCCTCCACCACATTTTGTTCCATTATTGGAATAAAATTGTCAAGTCCTAAGGTACCATCATATACTAGGTGTTCTCTAATATTGTTTCCGACCCATCTAGTTTCCTTGACAGTTGCGCATCTTCTTGAGAATCTTTCATACCAGCCTTAGTGCCAACTGTCAAATGTTAGTTATAAATATTCATTCGTTGAATGTATACTTCTCCAACTTACTGATCCATCAACAGTAGGATTTATGTAATCTTCTCTTGTCCTTGTTGTTACAGTGTACAACTGATCCATGTCTTCTCCCTCCATATTTTTATTTGTTGGTTCTGTATATCTAGGGCCTACATACGGATCCAAGAATTGAACTACCTTGATTCCATCTACCTAAAATGCCATAGTGTATTTATTTAGGTCAATCATTGCATAGTTTTCATAGGCTTAATCAATACCAAGTATGGAAGGATAAGGGTCCTTATCCCCCATGATTTCAATCACCTCAAAATCATCTACAGTCTTCACTCCCACAACATCTATTTCCACATTCTCCAGTCTTCCTATTGGGAAAATAAAATATTGGTTGGCCATTCTTAGCTGGATTAGGGAGTATGTCAACTGGGGTTTTCCTAAGGCTTCCCAAGTCTTTTTAGGAAGTATGTTAACATCAGATCCTAGATCTAACATAACATCCTTAATTTGAAATTCTTCTAGTTGGGCTACTAGTTTGAATTATTTTTTAGTTCGTACTTTCCTTATATGGACTCTCTGAGAATTATTCTCAAGAAGATTAGTCATTATTGCTTCTATAGGTTCTTCATTCCATAGAACTAGGTAAAGTTCATTGCGCAACTTCTCTGTTAACAGGTCATTCCCAAGAATATCAGAAAATAATTGAAACCAAAGGTCGACTACATTTTTTGGTTTCTAAGGTTGTCTCAGTGTGAGTGCATGGTTTCTGGGTGCAAGGGGTGAAGCAGGGACTTACACAATCTTAGGGTAAACAATAGGCTGAGGGGGTTTCTCTTGCATCTATGGGCTAGGGATATTTTGAAATACTTCTATGGCATTTTTAAAGAACAACTTCTGCTTTAAAGGATCATACCTATCTTTTTTAGGTGCTTCTTTCTGGATCTGAGGTAGGTTATCAACATCAACTCCATCTTTTCCCCTCCTTGAGTGACGATATTAAGTTTGGGTAGTTGTCCTCTAATAACTCTCCTCATCTCTGAATTGATGAGGTTATTTCCTTGTTGATTTACCTGATCTTCCCATTTTTTGCAATTAGTTTTGGGAAGTCTTTAGTTGTGTGCGCATTGGTTCTGCAATGAGAGAACCATGGACGCCTCGGATGAGGACAATCTCTAGCCATATTTCCTTTCTCATCACATTTGTAACATCTACTTGGTCCTCTTCCCCTAGTTCTTCATCCTCTGAAGTCTCCTCCGACTCCACCTCCTCAACCTCTTCCTGGTCCCTGAGGGGTTTCATTCACCCTGAATGTTGTTTGATCCAACCTGTCTGCAAGTGCATCCAACACTCTACACTAATTATTAGTATGCGTGGTAGACGCACAAAACTCACAGTGTACCATATTTGGTACTATTGAATACTTATGAATAATGGGGCACTGTCTTGGCCCATGCCCATGGATTCGGAAAATATCTCAATACTCAACTACTGGTGTTGCTTGGCTTCCTGGAAAAGCATGATATGGGGTGGGTTTATGGAATGGTAAGTTCATAGATACTTGCACAACTCCTCCCATGGGTCATGGTGAGGATCCCATTGGATTATGAGGAAGTCCAATTCCCCCCATTCATGTACATTCATTTACAAGATGTCCTTATGTGTAACATCTGATACAGTAGACTTGTTGTCATCCTGGTCTAGGGGTTGTCAATTCTTGAATATTTTGTGTAAGTGATGATATTTTCCCTTGTAGTTGCACCAAATTTGTATCTGTTTGGGGTCTAGTCACCTGCAGGCTCCCCGAATATCCTTCCATCGATTCAATCTTCATTGATTATTCCAAGGCATCTGTCAAAGTGGTTATTCGTTGTTGCGTTAATGGAATCCATGTCAGAGGTAACAATCCATGAATATACCACTCTTTGATGTTACTCATGGATTGGATGCGCTAACCTCCCTATAGAATCTTCAAATTTTTGGTTTTATTCCTAGGCTAATTCACCTTCCCTTTGTTGAATCTCGCACAACTCAGAAAGAGCTTGTTGTTCTGACTGAGGTAGCTTAAACTCCACTATGAACCTTTTCCGTACCTATTCAAGTGTGAATGCTTTACCTTTCATTCCTATCACTCATGGATCAATAACCTTCATGTACCATTTGAGAGCACGACCTCTCAATGTAGTCTGGAACTCAACCAACTTATTAGCATCTGGAGTCCTTCTGGACCTCCATATTTCTTCACACAAGAACCAATGTTTCTCAACATCTTCGTCTCCCTTACCCCATAATTATGGGTATCGAGCAATTGAACCTCCTACGTGACCAACCATTGTTGATCTTGTTTCTCCTATCAAAATGAAACCTAACGGTCCTGGTTGCAACCTACTAGGGGATCCCAATATCCTCCTTGTATTGACACTTCTTGGTTGTGACTGGCCAACTACATGTACTGGAACATAATTATCATAAGAAGGTAGTATTGAATTTACCACTTGTATAGAATACAATTGGGGTATGGGCGATTCAGAGTTGGCACCATTGGCTTTGGGGTGGTTTTATTTGATCTGGGGGGTCTCATTCTCTTCTTTTGGAGCAGTTTCTTCAGCCAGATTCCCAATTTTTCCTAGCATCGAGGATGAATCTTCTCTTTCCTCTTCAAGATCCATGTCAGATTTCTTCTCCCTTTCTTCTACACCTCCCTCTTGTCCACCCTCTTGGGGACTTATTTCTCTCTGTGCTTCTCTCTCACTTAGACTTTGACTAGCCAGTCTTTCCTATCTTCTCATCTTTCACAACTCTTCCATCTGTCTTTCCTTTTCTTTTCCTAGTCTTCTTTCTTTCCACAACTTCTCAAACTATTTTGTTTCTTTCTTTATCTTTCCACGCCACCACTTGTCAACTATGGCCGCTATTTTCAGGGCTCGCTCATCTCTTGAGTCCATTTCTTATTGTTTCCCCCATTTGTCAAAGATCCCTTTCCTTACTCTCATTCCATGAATCCACCCCAAAATCTCCCTACCCCAAGAGAGGGTGTTTCCAATACCATATCAGTCGAGGACATAGCCATCATGCCCTCTTCTATCAAGAAAACCTTAATCCGTAGGGGGATTTCTCTCAACAGTCTTCTCCTTGAGTCTTTCTTGAAATCCACTTCTTCTCATGAAAAATATTGGTGGTTCTTAGCTACAAACTCAATAATGTATCCTTCTAATGTGGTATTGACCCAGAAATCAATCGCTCGCTTGACTGGACAATCCAGTCAATGAAGTGTTGCAATATTTTTTGTATCCCAAGTACAGGTCCTCTTGACTCACTCTTAGAACTCTGGAGCTTCTTGGAGCCTATCTATATAGTGGAAAATTTCTTCTGGGAACTGAACCTAAAATATCCCATACTGGTCACTCGATCTTTGTAAGTAAAAGACTATCTCTTGAGTATCTTTCAAAGACTTTCCTCTCAGCTCTGATTCTTTCCATATGAAGGCGTCAAAATTTCTCAAACACCATTGGTTAATATTATATTTGTGAATCCATGGAAGCATCCTCCCTACATTCTCCCTTTTAACATAGGTCTTGACAATGGAACCATTTTGTTGGTGCAATATTGATCAGACCAAAGTCCTTCTTAGGTTACCAACAAAAGGCATCGAGTAGTCTAGAGCGCTGGTATTTTCATCTCCTCCGAAGAGAATAAGTCTCACCCAAAGTGCAACCAATACGGAAGGATAGGGAAGGGCAAGGAGAGTACTTAGCTAGTTTCACAGAACCTTCAAGATTCATCTCGATATTGCGGAAGAAAAAATACCTACAGAAAATATATGAGCTCATACATGCAGAAACCAAAGCTACTTAGGTTGTGAAAATAATTCATACACAGAAACATCATATGGAAATTATGAAGCATAACGAAGTACTGTAAAGATACAATGAAGAAGAATAAACACAGAATGATGCAACATATTTCAAAATTTTGGATCCTTCCTTATATATTATCTTCATATATTTCTCAGTTACAACCTCGGAGCTATAAAGTAGTGCTCTATTACAAACTCCTGGCTTTGGACCCATGTCGCAGAGCTCTATTTACCCAAAATTGTATACAGATTACATTTTCAGAACTCAAACCTGACTTCTCAATAATAGATAACAACAAGAAGACAAAAACCCTTTTATAATCATGATCAAACCCTTTTACAATCATATTCATCCCATATATATAAGCTAAGTTGTGTCTTATGGCTTTGAGCTCACATGCTTTCTTGTTTTGTTGCAACTACTTTTTCCTTGTTGGCATTGTGCTATCCTTTTTGCAACTCATTTTTGTTACTTCTCCTTTCTCTATTGTCCATCTTCTTTTAGAGCTTGTGTAACTTGTGTTAAACCAAAACCGGTATTGTAGTCCTTCTTGCACAACTTCTCATCCAAAAATGAAAGGCCCAACATGCACGACCCAAATATGCAGAGAGAAAGAGGAGGAGCACGTGAGAATCTTGAGAGAAGAAGAAGAATGGAAGGATTTAAGGACAAAGGATCTCAGAGAATTTGCAGAAAACAATACTTGAGAGAAAGGTCATGAGCTTGATGCTTAGGGAGCATCTGATAAAATTCGCAGAGGTCGTGACAAAGAAAGAACCTATGAGAAACTGCAAACGTTTCCTAGTGATATCATGGCTTAGAACAGGGGTGGCCAGAGTGATAATAATGAATGCCTCTAAGCCTATGGTTGGGTGGAAAGGAGAACACCCACAATCAGTTGGTCGATGATCAACTGTAATAGATAAGTAATTCATTCATCTTGTGCACTTGGATTGAAATGCATGATTTGAATGTATGAGTTTTCTTATGTATGAGTTAATTGGGTAATGTTATGTTATATATTTTTAGAGTTTATATGCATGTGTTTGTATTTCATGGTTGAATGAATGAACCTTTGATGTTCTATAAGTGTCAATTGTTTCTCTTATGAAATCCTGGTGCAAGGAGTGTGAAGGAAGAATCATTTTCATACTCAAAATATTAGGAGAGATAGCGTGAAATTTCATAGAGTGAGTTTAAGGAGTGAAAATATACTCATATGAGTATAAAATATTGAAATAGATACCTATGCAAAGTGTTCATAGGGCCAAAACTTAGTGATGTTTTGAAAGGATATCAAGGTGAAAAAGCACAAGGAGTGTACAGGCGATCTTTCTAAGTCTCAAGTTCAAGAGAAAGAGCACAAAGCATGCGCCAAAGCCTAAGTCTTTTAAAGCTGATGAAAAATGGAAAGATAGTGAGGTTTAGTGCTTGAAAGGAAGGATTCCATTTTCTGGAGGAAGAGATCCATTTGGGAGGAGCCAAAGTCTTTCATGACCATTGTATTTGGAGAAGAAGTGCGGGTTTTAACCCCTCGAAGTCCTTCATACTTCGTGAGTTTGGTGAATTTTGTGTGTTTGTCGTAAAGGAGGAAAATTCTTCGAAGTCTCTGAGCTTGAAGTTAATATGATCTGTTGGTAGTAGAGAGATGCATGTCCACATATCAATGGTTATCTGGAAGTCTGGTTATCCAGTGAAATCGAAGTGTGATCAGAAGATCTTGAAAGTTTCCCGAAGATCCGAAGGATGGCCCAAATCCTGGTCGTTGGCACTAGGTGCATGTGGTAACAGATCGAGAATGGTTCAAAGTTTGACACTCTAAAATATCTGAGGTGTGTTGCATTTTGGATCAAGAACTCCCAAAGGTCGTAGTAAATATCGACCACCCATTTTTGAGGACACGTGGACCATCGATCTGAGGATGCTTCAAGATCCCTCCTGACTATCAGATATAGACTGTGTTCATCCTGATGCTAACCACTCAAGGAGACAAGATGAAGTTACACAGTGGATTCCTCGAACGTCGAAGTTGCGAAGTAATAGAGGTCCTAGATCTATGTATCTACGTGGACACATCTCGACCATGGGATATAAGGGGAATTGGAAGGATGTCAGACTGAAGTGAGGTGGCACACTAACATCACCTAGGGTGATGTGGAACGCCATTCAACTTGCCATGTTTCACCCTAATTCGTGCTCTTCACAGATCCTATGTGCACATTAGAATGTGACACATATCTCCCATTGATGGTGCCACGTGTCGTTTCCTTGCTCTGTGTCACCCCCTGGAACATACTTGCTTGGACTAATACTAGGTGGAGTACTCGGGACCCACATGTCCTTTCCTTTTCATTTAATGCACCACCACACGTAATGGTGGACCCTTTGGGAGTCTGGGGCTTTGAAACTATGGAGTTTTTGGGTGTAGTATCTTAGGAAAACCAAAAGGGTCGAAGGCTAGAGCTATGGGGCAAGATTTTAGGATCCTTCAGAAGTTCAGGATTTCAGGACTCTGAAGGATATGCATGTACAAAGATAAAGGGTCATTCAGTGTCGAAGTGACAAACTGTGAATTTTCGTAACCATGTACGTTAAATGAGAACAAAGTATTTTCGGTGGATTTAACAGTGGATGGATTTCCACCATAGATGTAGGAGCACTAGGAAGCTCTGAGACTTTGGGGAACCATGGGATAGTACGAATGAGACGGACCCACATGGGTGCCACGTGGCCTTTGACCAATGATGCTCGCAGAACTTCGGAAGGGCATAAATCCCAATCCAAAACTCGGATTTGAGCATGGTAATGGTGTTTGGAAAGATCTTAACGAGCATAAAGAGATGGAGATCTCGAGAAGAGGATTCAAAATGATTAAGTAAAGTGGAATTTTGATGCCCCATCCCTAAAAAGGGTACTTAGGGGTTGGGTGTGTTACATACCTGAACAAATATATTTTTTCTTAAGACTATATATACATAAAATATGAAAGATCTAAAATCATTAAATAACATGCAACCAACCAACAAGGCATAATAGAGTATTCAAATAACTAGTAATCCAAGTAAATGACAATACACAATTAAATAATCAAATTCAAGATACATGTAACCTATAACATATATAATTTCAAGATTGATCCAGTTGCGCTCCATCTCCCACCAACATCCACCAACAAGATTCCATGAAATAGTCTTCAATAATAGAGGGGGAAATCACAACAAGGGTCTATTTTCTACACAACCAATTCAACCAATTTCACAAGTATTTCCCCCCTGAGCAGTGCTCAAGATCAACGAGGTAATGAAATCACAATTCACAACAAATTTGATGAATCTAAACCAAAGGTGATCAAGGAAAAATAAATTTAGGCTTACAAGAGTTCAATCTAGCTGTGGTGGAGAGGCTCATGGACTTGAAATACCTCCAAATCCTACATGATTAAGGTCTACAAGGTTTTTACTACCAACTTCGACTGTTCGTCACAACCACAATAGTAGTGGTTCCCCACTTCAAGCAAGTATTTGACTACCACCTTTAGTTGGTGATTGCAACAACAAAAACAAGAGTAGCATCCTTCTCTACAAGGATATTACTACCACCTTTGATTGGTGATCACAATCACATATCATTTTCATCATGCAATTTGGGCCCAAAATAAAACAGTACAAGGAACCTTTCATATTGAAATTTAGCACCTCTTCAGGTTGCAAGTACACTCCCAGGCCCTTAATACACATTGACCTAGTTGGTATAGACATACATATTTATTCCCAATCAATCATTCTCACAACACAAGTGTCTCTATCATCCTTAGTTCCACAAATCATTTTCTCATGATCCAGCTAGCCCCTACCATGCGCAGGCATTTTCATTTATAATTCCTCTTAATGTAGCATCTTCCCAAGATTTTTAATCTTGTCTTTCCCATTTTCCATGCAAAGGATGATTTGGGCTTGAGGGTGAATTTAAAAGTGTCCAAAATAATGTAAGATTGAAATATAATCATTTCCCCTTCTACCCATTTACCCAAGTTAACTTTGTAGGTCATTTTCAAAGTATTTTCCCATTTTCCAATATTCCTAGGAACTAGGATCAAATAATCATCCTCATTGAGACAAGAACCCTTCCATTGAGTATATATTAGAGGTCAGTGTGCATAGTGTGTGTCTCAACGACTTGAATGGAATGGATTGGGAAAAAATGTCAAAATGACCTTTTTTTAGTATCTTTTCCATTCAATGAAAGATGATGATGTTAGGTGAGCCTTTTGTGATTCCTTGGAACTTATACTATTTTCCCTCCTGGAAACAAGAGGGACAACAATATAAATTCCAAGGCATCACAACATTCTCACCTAATATCATCATCTCTCACTAAATGGAAAAGTTACACAAAAAGGTCATTTTGACATTATTTCCCAACTCCATTCCATTCAAGTCGTTGAGACACACACTATGCACCCTGACCTCCAATATATACTCTCTTGAAACATACAAATTGATTAGTTGAGCTACTACAATATCATATGGGATCCTCAATAGGTGAGTTGGGTAGGTCGTTGTCCTCCTGGCTCTAAATAATTTTCCAGCTACCCACTAGAACTTCATGACATCTCTACAATTTAATGAAAATTTTAGCATCCACTCATCATTAAGGTCAACATATAGTGTAGAAAACATATAACATATATCCAGGGTAAAATTCTGGAACAAAAAAATGACTTTCCCATCAATGTATCAGATAATCCTATGGTTGATGTCAGCCTAACTGATGATCCAAGTGATGCTATATGCAAAAGGAAACATAAAATTTCATGAAAATACCTTGTGCAATTGAGAATGCTTGATAGAATGGTATATTTCTTCATCTTGATTAGAATGTTCAGGGAGTGATGACATCTCACAATAAGTTTCATTGTGGACAATTTAGTAGAAGTATCCCCACTTGAATACCATGCAATTTTCCATGCAACATTTTTCCCAACAGATGTTGGCCCAAGCATATCAATTTAGATCTCCATATCTACCTCCTCATGGTTTAGGCTCAACTTAATCATGGGATCCTTCCATTTTATGGAATTCTTGGAATCCATCTCTAGATATTACAACTCAACCATGTCAACAACAAAAGACATTAATAGTACCATCTTCAAAAAAATAAAAATTCTTGTGTGTAAAAAATTAACCATGGTTTTTAAGAATCTCTTGTCTTCCAATGTTGTTGATTTTTAGGGGGGATTTTTTCTCCTAAGAATGACACTTTAGTGAATCCAAAAGAGAGTCATATAATTTATAGCTTCTGTTAAGGGGTGATTTCTTTGAACTTGGTTTGAGTAGGAGAACGAAGAAAATGGAGTTTCTCTTTGTGGGTTTCAATTTGCGAAATAAATTCAACTTCTATTTCTTCAATCTAACATATGAAGGGGATAGATTTTCCCAATGTAAAACTTGATAGTCACGGGTTTATGTATTGTGTTCTTTTGTATGCATGGTATAGGTGAGGGTTTCTTGGACATATCAAATTCACACATTGTCTATTTTGGCCTCCAACACTAAAATGCATAGCTCGACTATCATAAATGAGGTGGTTTGAAGATTTATTTTCAAGCCTTGGATCACACCCATTTTTTTGTTGAATTCAACTAAGTGCTGTGGTGGGTTTTTAAGTCTTTTGTGAGAAATGACAATTAGATTTGAATTATGGATGAGGGTTTGAAATATGTCTAAAATTTGGGATGCTTCATTTTTATAGGTTATTTGGGGATCCTAGTGTCAAGTGGCAGGAGGGAATTGGACAAGGTAGATTCCTTCTTGATTTACATCAATGAACATTTGAAAGTGAAAAGAAATCTACTTAAACCTTGTTGGGAGTGAGTACATACCTAAAGGTATATGATTGGGATTGGGGAGTCTTTGTGAGGATCTATAACACATATCAAGTTAGCTTTGTGGATTCTCGTGTGTTCAATGTCTTTGATGAGGGGAAAAAAACAATCAAAGAGGTGAAATGGTAGAAGAAAATGGGAAGAAGTTATTTTTATAAACCAAAGTGACATTTTTCTACCTTTTTTAATTTTAAAATGTGTCACATTGATGGTTAAATCAAATTTTGTACATTTGGAAAACTTAGTGAGGTGAAATAAGTCTTAGTGTCGTATCTTGGGAAAGTTGTAAAATATATGATATGCCATGTCTTCGAAAAGTTTACAAGGGTGCGATACATAAAATTATCAAGGCGATTTTGAATTTGAGGTGTTGTGGTGTGTCATGAAGGAAAGTATCTTCTTGTGATATGTTGTGGCCATGGAAATTTTCAAACATCACTATGTATCATAGGGAAAGAGTTTTTAGGTGTGATGTGTCATAAGGAATGAAAAATTTGAGAGGAATGACACATCAATATTTCCAAAACAATTTTTCAAGTCTTTTTGTTTCATGGAGAAAAAAAATTTCATGTGATGTGGTGTGTTGCACCACAAATGGGCTTTGATGTGATATGTTGGAGCGGAAGGAAGTTTTAGTGCAATGCAACAAATAATATTTTGCAAGTTTTAAAGGATACAATAAGGTGAAATTTTTTGAAACAGTTTACGAAAAATACCAAAGAAATCTCTTAAGACCTCGTGGGATATGGGTAAGGAGTTCAAGATTCATTAAATCATGAAAGATTATAGGTTATATGGTCAGTTCAGAGACCAATTCATGCATGTTAAAAAATATGAGAAATATGAAGGAGGGGCCCAATCCATTTTTCCTTCATCATATGAGAAAGACAAAATGACATGGGGAAGTTTCATGCTCAATGGTAAATTAATTTGTTTTAGAAATTTCTACCTAAGTTGCATGGTCACAAGCCATCCCATGGAAATCATAGTTCCCTTGTGATATATGTCTTTTGAGATTCTCACCATGTGTTATATTTAACTTCAATGAATTGAGGTGAGTATTTAATTATTCATATTATTCTAAGCGTTCATCCCACCTTCTAATCAATTTGATCATGTTTATGAAAATCATTAATTACTACTTTGTTTTAGAGGAGGTTCAAGGTTTCACAAGTTTCAACCACTTTTTAAAAATCCAATTGTAGAAAAAAATAAGAAAAAAATATGAGATAGGTTAAATATCGATATGAGAACCTCCTTAATGCTCCAAATATCCCCAAGTTTGGAAGGGTTCAACACTTTGAAATCATCAAACCATACCTTAACTACATGGAATACATGGTGTTGTCCCTGAGGTTGTCCTTTCTCTCACAAGAGAAAATTTCAAGGCATAATGCATAGTAATCTATTAAGCTCAACTTGGTTTATTGCAAAAGACAATATGGTTCAATATGTCTCCCTCTCCAATTCTCAAAATATAGTTCATATATAATTTGTGGTGAAAGGGAAATTACTGAGTACTACTAAACATAAATTCATTAACCCAATGTAGAAAGGTTTCTTAATGATATCTCCTTTCTTATAATACATAAAGTAAAGTAAAATGAATATGAATAATAAGAGGAAGTTCAATCACTACTTTCATATTAAACACATTCATGAGCTAAAAATTAAATTGGCATGCACAATTATAAGACAAAAATTGGAAGAAACACTAGCATTAATTGCTTGAATATCACTAATTCATTAGTGGCAATGTGCTTTAGTCCTAATTACAAAATAAATTAAAAATGTATTTTACTACAATGAGGGCATCCATTGAGGAATTTAAAATATTATTCCTAGGCCTTTGTAGATTTCCTTCCCAAAATATAGATCTTACAAAAATACATAGAGAGAGAGAGAGAAAAGGAGAAGAATGGACTCAATGTGACTGATCGTCCCAACATGGATTTCAAAGAAAATATTACAATAAAGGGGAGCTTGACTCCCTCCAAAATATAGAAAATTGATGGGGAAGTATAAAGGAGTAGGGGTAAGAAATGAAAGTAACAAGGATGAAAAAAAATTAAATTGTTAAATAATCTATTTGGGATCATCTAAACTAGTTAAACAATATAGATAAAAAAATTTGGATCAAGAATCATTTCCCATAGTATAACCAATTTAGGGTCTAGGAGTTCTTGCTTCTATCTTACAATCTCTAATTCCCAACAATTGCTTTTGTTTTTTTTTCTCCTAAAGTTACCTAGTTGCGGAAATCCTAGGCTCTGATATCACTCTGTAACATCTCATCAAGGTGTTACCTGAACAAATATATATTTTCTTAAGACTATATATATGTCAAATATGCAATATATAAAATCATTAAAGAACATGCAACTAACCAACAAGGCATAATAGAATATTCAAATAACTAGTAATCCATATAGCTAACAATGCACAATTAAATACTCAAATTCAAGATACATGTAACCTATAACATACATATAATTTCAAGGTTGAACTAATTGTGCTCCATTTCCGACCAACAAGATTCCATGAACAAGCTTCAATAACAGAGGGGGAAATCACTCCAAGAGTCTATTTTCCACAAAACCAATGCAACCACCTTCAATTTTTTTCCCCTGAGCAAGGATCAATATCAATGAGGTAATGAAATCACAATCCACAAAATGTTTGATGAATCCAAACCGAAGGTGATCTAGGGAAAATAAATCCAGGCTTACAACAATTCAATCTAGGTGTGTTGGAGAGGCTCATGGACTTGCAACACCTCCAAATCCCACAAGATTATGGTGTGCAAAGTTCTTACTACTACCTTCAACTGGTCATCAAAACCAAAACAATAGTGATTCCCCCCTTCAAGAAAGGATTTGAATACCACCTTCAGTTGGTGATTGCAACCACAAAAACAATTGCATCCTCCCCTACCACCTTCATTTGGTTATCACAATCATGTAGCATTTTCATCTTGGGATTTGGGCCCAAAAGAAAATAGTACAAGGAGCCATGCATATTGAAATTTAGCACCTCTTCAAGTTTCAAGTACACTCCCAGCCCATTAATCCACAAAGACCTAGTTGGTATATACATATTTCTTCCCAATCAATCATTCTCATAACACAAGTGTTTATACCATCCTTAGTTCCAAAAATCATTTCCTCATGAGCCAGCCAACCCCTACCATGGGCAAGCATTTTCCTTTATAATTCCTCTTAATTTAGCATCTTCCCAAGATTGTCTCTTGGCCTTCCCTTCTTCCATGCAAAGGTGAATTTGGGCTTGAGGGTGAATTTACACGTGTCCAAAACAAGGCAAGAGTGAAATGCAATCCTTCACCCTTCTACCCATTTACCCAAGTTAACTTTGGAGGTCATTTTCACAAGTATTTTCCTATTTCCCAAGCTTGTAGGAACTAGGATCAAATATTCATCCTCATTGAGACAAGAGCCCTTCCCTTGAGTGAATTTCCCCTTTGTCCACCAAACCTTCAACTGGTAATAGGTTATTCCATACAATATACCAACGTATACATACAACATCATCATAATCAATTGCATGAAGTATCTCATTAACAATCCATCTACACATAAATCATAATGAAATATATATTCAACAAATCATCCACATTGCCCACATCATAACAAGTCATCTATGTAATTATAATGAAATATGTTTCTAATTAGGCATACACATCCATATAACCAACATCATAACAAGGAATCTACATAATCATAATGAAATATCTATCTAGCAGGGAGACCACATAACTCACATCATAGAAATGCATCTACATCATCATAATGATATGAAGCATCTTACTAACAAGGCATACATCATAATAACATGAAGTATCTTAATAACATGGCATAAATAATAATGACAACATATCATATTAAATATTTATCAAGGGTCATCAAAGATACCAAACCATCATGAAGAATATGAAATATTATCAACAACATTCATAGCATGGACACATCAATAAACATATTATCTTAACTTGACCATTAAGAACTAATCATGATAATCATCGTCCAAGAATTACCAATGTTGCATAGCTATTATCAAGAACATTTAATGCTCGATAAACCGTTAATTAAGGAAATATCAAAACTTATCCTAAACTAAACCATCTCATAGGTGTGTAGTTTTGTCTTACCCAAACATCCATTGATGCAAGCACTGAGGGGATGGTGAGTCTGCTAATTGCAAAAAAAAACATAATATGAGGATTACTCATCACAATCCATCAAGGGTATAATCATTAGTTTGTACATGAGTCTCATCATGCAAGGGGGATCATCTTAGGAAGAGGATTCCAGCTATCCAACTATAGTATGTAATGCACACAATTATTAACCAAAGGTTGGTCAACACCTAATAAAAAATCTCAATAATACTTATTGAAAGGGAAATTCATTACCATTACCAAGGTTACAATTCATCAACAACTAGTTTCTAGAGTCATTATGCGAGGAGAGTATCCATCCATGGCTCAAAATCAGGTTTTGTTTATTCCTTTAGACATCCTTTCCTCATCCTTCTACCAAGAAAATGACCTATGAATACCAAATATTCCATTACCATAGCTTGGAAGGAGTGATCATCTATGGGAGTGAGAGGAGCTGTAATTTTTCCATAATTATGGATAAACTTTCAATAATATCCCATTAAACCTAGGAATCCACACAATCTTGTAATCTTTTTAAGGTGATGACAATCCTTCATAGCTTCAATTTTCTTAGGGTCCACTTGTACACCATCCATTAGGGTCCACTTGTATAGCATAATATAGACAATTATCAAGTTATCAAATGCAATAATATGTTGAAGATTCCTCTATAAAATCAATTAAACACTCACGCTTGTCATCCTTTTGACCATTCATCTTTCCATATAGATTCAATTTGATTTCGATCACTAATTAAAACTTTAATGACATTAATTGTTTGACTTGGAAATATTCTACTCCTAGTGTGTTTGATTCAAATTTTTGGCTTCATCCATGACGTAAGAAATATATGCATTGAATATATGGGTCCATTGCTCTTCTCATTGTTTTTCTTTATCAAAATTGTAATGCAACAAGACACCATCCATACATCATAGAATTTAGAGGAAAGGAAATTCTTGATCATGGTCCAGATCAATGCCATGGTTTCCATGATCCCAAGTTTGATTGCAAGTAAAGATAAATTATTGGGTATTCTATAGACAGATGGATCAGAGGGTTTTTTGAGGTGAACATTAACCCACAGTGACAAAAGGCTTGACATGGAAACTTGTCGAGTATGGATAAAAAGTTCCTTGACAGAGATGGTCAACAAATATAAGAAAATAAACATATTATCCCACCTAGAAAACCTTTGGATTCGACAAGGTGCTGTCAACTAGTGTTGCACCCAATGGAGGAGGAAGCAATGGAAATAATCAGTGAATTTGCTAGGCATTATCCAACTAGTGTTCGAGGGTGGATTCTTGGTAGGAGGAAAGGATGATGAGACTAGTTTATGAATCTCTCAAGGACCTTAATTTCAAAGCATTTGTACCTCATGAGGCATACAGGGACTAGATATTGGATATCAGAACCTTAATTTCAAAGCATTTGTACCTCATGAGGAATACAAGGAGTAGATATTGGGTATCCCAACTAGTTATTCCCTAAGAATATGAAGGATTCTATGGTAATGGAATATTTGGTAGTCATAGGTCAATTTCTTGGTAGAAGGATGAGCAAATAATGTCTAATGGAATAGAAAAAACCTAATTTTGAGCCATGGATGGATACTCTCCTCGCATGATGATTCTAGCAACTAGTTGTTGATGAATTGTAACCTTGGTAATGGTAATGAGTTTCCCTTTTAGTAATTATTATTGAGCCTTTTTATTAGGAGTTGACCAACCTTTGGTTAATAATTGTGTGCATTAAATACTATAGTTGGATAGTTGGAATCCTCGTCCTAAGATGATCCCCCTTGCATGATGAGACTCATGTACAAACTGATGATTATGCCCTTGATAGCCTGTGACGAGTAATCCTCATATTATGTTATTTCTTCAATTAGTCAGTATGGTGTCCTTTATTCACATGTCATGATGAATTTACAATACATGTATTAATATTTTAGTTAAATAATAGGATATGGTGGTCGTGTACTCACCATCCCCTCAGTGCTTGCATGTATGGATGTTTGGGTAAGATAAACCTACACACTTATGATATGGTCTAGTTTAGGATAAGTTTTTAGGTTTCCTTAATTAATGGTTTATCGAGCATTAAATGTTATTGATAATAGCTATGCAATATTGGTAATTCTTGGATGATGATTATCATGATTTGTCCTTAATGGTAAAGTTAAGATAATATGTTTATTGGTGTGTCCATGCTATGAATTTTGTTGATAATATTGCATATTCTCCATGATGGTTGGGCATCTTTGATGACCCTTGATAAAGATTTAATATGATATTTAGTTATTATTATTTATGTCATGTTACTAAGATACTTCATGTTATTATGATTTATTCCTTGTTAGTAAGATGCTTCATATCATTATGATTATGTAGATTCCTTGCTATGATGCGAGTNCATGTACGTTAAATGAGAACAAAGTATTTTCGGTGGATTTAACAGTGGATGGATTTCCACCATAGATGTAGGAGCACTAGGAAGCTCTGAGACTTTGGGGAACCATGGGATAGTACGAATGAGACGGACCCACATGGGTGCCACGTGGCCTTTGACCAATGATGCTCGCAGAACTTCGGAAGGGCATAAATCCCAATCCAAAACTCGGATTTGAGCATGGTAATGGTGTTTGGAAAGATCTTAACGAGCATAAAGAGATGGAGATCTCGAGAAGAGGATTCAAAATGATTAAGTAAAGTGGAATTTTGATGCCCCATCCCTAAAAAGGGTACTTAGGGGTTGGGTGTGTTACATACCTGAACAAATATATTTTTTCTTAAGACTATATATACATAAAATATGAAAGATCTAAAATCATTAAATAACATGCAACCAACCAACAAGGCATAATAGAGTATTCAAATAACTAGTAATCCAAGTAAATGACAATACACAATTAAATAATCAAATTCAAGATACATGTAACCTATAACATATATAATTTCAAGATTGATCCAGTTGCGCTCCATCTCCCACCAACATCCACCAACAAGATTCCATGAAATAGTCTTCAATAATAGAGGGGGAAATCACAACAAGGGTCTATTTTCTACACAACCAATTCAACCAATTTCACAAGTATTTCCCCCCTGAGCAGTGCTCAAGATCAACGAGGTAATGAAATCACAATTCACAACAAATTTGATGAATCTAAACCAAAGGTGATCAAGGAAAAATAAATTTAGGCTTACAAGAGTTCAATCTAGCTGTGGTGGAGAGGCTCATGGACTTGAAATACCTCCAAATCCTACATGATTAAGGTCTACAAGGTTTTTACTACCAACTTCGACTGTTCGTCACAACCACAATAGTAGTGGTTCCCCACTTCAAGCAAGTATTTGACTACCACCTTTAGTTGGTGATTGCAACAACAAAAACAAGAGTAGCATCCTTCTCTACAAGGATATTACTACCACCTTTGATTGGTGATCACAATCACATATCATTTTCATCATGCAATTTGGGCCCAAAATAAAACAGTACAAGGAACCTTTCATATTGAAATTTAGCACCTCTTCAGGTTGCAAGTACACTCCCAGGCCCTTAATACACATTGACCTAGTTGGTATAGACATACATATTTATTCCCAATCAATCATTCTCACAACACAAGTGTCTCTATCATCCTTAGTTCCACAAATCATTTTCTCATGATCCAGCTAGCCCCTACCATGCGCAGGCATTTTCATTTATAATTCCTCTTAATGTAGCATCTTCCCAAGATTTTTAATCTTGTCTTTCCCATTTTCCATGCAAAGGATGATTTGGGCTTGAGGGTGAATTTAAAAGTGTCCAAAATAATGTAAGATTGAAATATAATCATTTCCCCTTCTACCCATTTACCCAAGTTAACTTTGTAGGTCATTTTCAAAGTATTTTCCCATTTTCCAATATTCCTAGGAACTAGGATCAAATAATCATCCTCATTGAGACAAGAACCCTTCCATTGAGTATATATTAGAGGTCAGTGTGCATAGTGTGTGTCTCAACGACTTGAATGGAATGGATTGGGAAAAAATGTCAAAATGACCTTTTTTTAGTATCTTTTCCATTCAATGAAAGATGATGATGTTAGGTGAGCCTTTTGTGATTCCTTGGAACTTATACTATTTTCCCTCCTGGAAACAAGAGGGACAACAATATAAATTCCAAGGCATCACAACATTCTCACCTAATATCATCATCTCTCACTAAATGGAAAAGTTACACAAAAAGGTCATTTTGACATTATTTCCCAACTCCATTCCATTCAAGTCGTTGAGACACACACTATGCACCCTGACCTCCAATATATACTCTCTTGAAACATACAAATTGATTAGTTGAGCTACTACAATATCATATGGGATCCTCAATAGGTGAGTTGGGTAGGTCGTTGTCCTCCTGGCTCTAAATAATTTTCCAGCTACCCACTAGAACTTCATGACATCTCTACAATTTAATGAAAATTTTAGCATCCACTCATCATTAAGGTCAACATATAGTGTAGAAAACATATAACATATATCCAGGGTAAAATTCTGGAACAAAAAAATGACTTTCCCATCAATGTATCAGATAATCCTATGGTTGATGTCAGCCTAACTGATGATCCAAGTGATGCTATATGCAAAAGGAAACATAAAATTTCATGAAAATACCTTGTGCAATTGAGAATGCTTGATAGAATGGTATATTTCTTCATCTTGATTAGAATGTTCAGGGAGTGATGACATCTCACAATAAGTTTCATTGTGGACAATTTAGTAGAAGTATCCCCACTTGAATACCATGCAATTTTCCATGCAACATTTTTCCCAACAGATGTTGGCCCAAGCATATCAATTTAGATCTCCATATCTACCTCCTCATGGTTTAGGCTCAACTTAATCATGGGATCCTTCCATTTTATGGAATTCTTGGAATCCATCTCTAGATATTACAACTCAACCATGTCAACAACAAAAGACATTAATAGTACCATCTTCAAAAAAATAAAAATTCTTGTGTGTAAAAAATTAACCATGGTTTTTAAGAATCTCTTGTCTTCCAATGTTGTTGATTTTTAGGGGGGATTTTTTCTCCTAAGAATGACACTTTAGTGAATCCAAAAGAGAGTCATATAATTTATAGCTTCTGTTAAGGGGTGATTTCTTTGAACTTGGTTTGAGTAGGAGAACGAAGAAAATGGAGTTTCTCTTTGTGGGTTTCAATTTGCGAAATAAATTCAACTTCTATTTCTTCAATCTAACATATGAAGGGGATAGATTTTCCCAATGTAAAACTTGATAGTCACGGGTTTATGTATTGTGTTCTTTTGTATGCATGGTATAGGTGAGGGTTTCTTGGACATATCAAATTCACACATTGTCTATTTTGGCCTCCAACACTAAAATGCATAGCTCGACTATCATAAATGAGGTGGTTTGAAGATTTATTTTCAAGCCTTGGATCACACCCATTTTTTTGTTGAATTCAACTAAGTGCTGTGGTGGGTTTTTAAGTCTTTTGTGAGAAATGACAATTAGATTTGAATTATGGATGAGGGTTTGAAATATGTCTAAAATTTGGGATGCTTCATTTTTATAGGTTATTTGGGGATCCTAGTGTCAAGTGGCAGGAGGGAATTGGACAAGGTAGATTCCTTCTTGATTTACATCAATGAACATTTGAAAGTGAAAAGAAATCTACTTAAACCTTGTTGGGAGTGAGTACATACCTAAAGGTATATGATTGGGATTGGGGAGTCTTTGTGAGGATCTATAACACATATCAAGTTAGCTTTGTGGATTCTCGTGTGTTCAATGTCTTTGATGAGGGGAAAAAAACAATCAAAGAGGTGAAATGGTAGAAGAAAATGGGAAGAAGTTATTTTTATAAACCAAAGTGACATTTTTCTACCTTTTTTAATTTTAAAATGTGTCACATTGATGGTTAAATCAAATTTTGTACATTTGGAAAACTTAGTGAGGTGAAATAAGTCTTAGTGTCGTATCTTGGGAAAGTTGTAAAATATATGATATGCCATGTCTTCGAAAAGTTTACAAGGGTGCGATACATAAAATTATCAAGGCGATTTTGAATTTGAGGTGTTGTGGTGTGTCATGAAGGAAAGTATCTTCTTGTGATATGTTGTGGCCATGGAAATTTTCAAACATCACTATGTATCATAGGGAAAGAGTTTTTAGGTGTGATGTGTCATAAGGAATGAAAAATTTGAGAGGAATGACACATCAATATTTCCAAAACAATTTTTCAAGTCTTTTTGTTTCATGGAGAAAAAAAATTTCATGTGATGTGGTGTGTTGCACCACAAATGGGCTTTGATGTGATATGTTGGAGCGGAAGGAAGTTTTAGTGCAATGCAACAAATAATATTTTGCAAGTTTTAAAGGATACAATAAGGTGAAATTTTTTGAAACAGTTTACGAAAAATACCAAAGAAATCTCTTAAGACCTCGTGGGATATGGGTAAGGAGTTCAAGATTCATTAAATCATGAAAGATTATAGGTTATATGGTCAGTTCAGAGACCAATTCATGCATGTTAAAAAATATGAGAAATATGAAGGAGGGGCCCAATCCATTTTTCCTTCATCATATGAGAAAGACAAAATGACATGGGGAAGTTTCATGCTCAATGGTAAATTAATTTGTTTTAGAAATTTCTACCTAAGTTGCATGGTCACAAGCCATCCCATGGAAATCATAGTTCCCTTGTGATATATGTCTTTTGAGATTCTCACCATGTGTTATATTTAACTTCAATGAATTGAGGTGAGTATTTAATTATTCATATTATTCTAAGCGTTCATCCCACCTTCTAATCAATTTGATCATGTTTATGAAAATCATTAATTACTACTTTGTTTTAGAGGAGGTTCAAGGTTTCACAAGTTTCAACCACTTTTTAAAAATCCAATTGTAGAAAAAAATAAGAAAAAAATATGAGATAGGTTAAATATCGATATGAGAACCTCCTTAATGCTCCAAATATCCCCAAGTTTGGAAGGGTTCAACACTTTGAAATCATCAAACCATACCTTAACTACATGGAATACATGGTGTTGTCCCTGAGGTTGTCCTTTCTCTCACAAGAGAAAATTTCAAGGCATAATGCATAGTAATCTATTAAGCTCAACTTGGTTTATTGCAAAAGACAATATGGTTCAATATGTCTCCCTCTCCAATTCTCAAAATATAGTTCATATATAATTTGTGGTGAAAGGGAAATTACTGAGTACTACTAAACATAAATTCATTAACCCAATGTAGAAAGGTTTCTTAATGATATCTCCTTTCTTATAATACATAAAGTAAAGTAAAATGAATATGAATAATAAGAGGAAGTTCAATCACTACTTTCATATTAAACACATTCATGAGCTAAAAATTAAATTGGCATGCACAATTATAAGACAAAAATTGGAAGAAACACTAGCATTAATTGCTTGAATATCACTAATTCATTAGTGGCAATGTGCTTTAGTCCTAATTACAAAATAAATTAAAAATGTATTTTACTACAATGAGGGCATCCATTGAGGAATTTAAAATATTATTCCTAGGCCTTTGTAGATTTCCTTCCCAAAATATAGATCTTACAAAAATACATAGAGAGAGAGAGAGAAAAGGAGAAGAATGGACTCAATGTGACTGATCGTCCCAACATGGATTTCAAAGAAAATATTACAATAAAGGGGAGCTTGACTCCCTCCAAAATATAGAAAATTGATGGGGAAGTATAAAGGAGTAGGGGTAAGAAATGAAAGTAACAAGGATGAAAAAAAATTAAATTGTTAAATAATCTATTTGGGATCATCTAAACTAGTTAAACAATATAGATAAAAAAATTTGGATCAAGAATCATTTCCCATAGTATAACCAATTTAGGGTCTAGGAGTTCTTGCTTCTATCTTACAATCTCTAATTCCCAACAATTGCTTTTGTTTTTTTTTCTCCTAAAGTTACCTAGTTGCGGAAATCCTAGGCTCTGATATCACTCTGTAACATCTCATCAAGGTGTTACCTGAACAAATATATATTTTCTTAAGACTATATATATGTCAAATATGCAATATATAAAATCATTAAAGAACATGCAACTAACCAACAAGGCATAATAGAATATTCAAATAACTAGTAATCCATATAGCTAACAATGCACAATTAAATACTCAAATTCAAGATACATGTAACCTATAACATACATATAATTTCAAGGTTGAACTAATTGTGCTCCATTTCCGACCAACAAGATTCCATGAACAAGCTTCAATAACAGAGGGGGAAATCACTCCAAGAGTCTATTTTCCACAAAACCAATGCAACCACCTTCAATTTTTTTCCCCTGAGCAAGGATCAATATCAATGAGGTAATGAAATCACAATCCACAAAATGTTTGATGAATCCAAACCGAAGGTGATCTAGGGAAAATAAATCCAGGCTTACAACAATTCAATCTAGGTGTGTTGGAGAGGCTCATGGACTTGCAACACCTCCAAATCCCACAAGATTATGGTGTGCAAAGTTCTTACTACTACCTTCAACTGGTCATCAAAACCAAAACAATAGTGATTCCCCCCTTCAAGAAAGGATTTGAATACCACCTTCAGTTGGTGATTGCAACCACAAAAACAATTGCATCCTCCCCTACCACCTTCATTTGGTTATCACAATCATGTAGCATTTTCATCTTGGGATTTGGGCCCAAAAGAAAATAGTACAAGGAGCCATGCATATTGAAATTTAGCACCTCTTCAAGTTTCAAGTACACTCCCAGCCCATTAATCCACAAAGACCTAGTTGGTATATACATATTTCTTCCCAATCAATCATTCTCATAACACAAGTGTTTATACCATCCTTAGTTCCAAAAATCATTTCCTCATGAGCCAGCCAACCCCTACCATGGGCAAGCATTTTCCTTTATAATTCCTCTTAATTTAGCATCTTCCCAAGATTGTCTCTTGGCCTTCCCTTCTTCCATGCAAAGGTGAATTTGGGCTTGAGGGTGAATTTACACGTGTCCAAAACAAGGCAAGAGTGAAATGCAATCCTTCACCCTTCTACCCATTTACCCAAGTTAACTTTGGAGGTCATTTTCACAAGTATTTTCCTATTTCCCAAGCTTGTAGGAACTAGGATCAAATATTCATCCTCATTGAGACAAGAGCCCTTCCCTTGAGTGAATTTCCCCTTTGTCCACCAAACCTTCAACTGGTAATAGGTTATTCCATACAATATACCAACGTATACATACAACATCATCATAATCAATTGCATGAAGTATCTCATTAACAATCCATCTACACATAAATCATAATGAAATATATATTCAACAAATCATCCACATTGCCCACATCATAACAAGTCATCTATGTAATTATAATGAAATATGTTTCTAATTAGGCATACACATCCATATAACCAACATCATAACAAGGAATCTACATAATCATAATGAAATATCTATCTAGCAGGGAGACCACATAACTCACATCATAGAAATGCATCTACATCATCATAATGATATGAAGCATCTTACTAACAAGGCATACATCATAATAACATGAAGTATCTTAATAACATGGCATAAATAATAATGACAACATATCATATTAAATATTTATCAAGGGTCATCAAAGATACCAAACCATCATGAAGAATATGAAATATTATCAACAACATTCATAGCATGGACACATCAATAAACATATTATCTTAACTTGACCATTAAGAACTAATCATGATAATCATCGTCCAAGAATTACCAATGTTGCATAGCTATTATCAAGAACATTTAATGCTCGATAAACCGTTAATTAAGGAAATATCAAAACTTATCCTAAACTAAACCATCTCATAGGTGTGTAGTTTTGTCTTACCCAAACATCCATTGATGCAAGCACTGAGGGGATGGTGAGTCTGCTAATTGCAAAAAAAAACATAATATGAGGATTACTCATCACAATCCATCAAGGGTATAATCATTAGTTTGTACATGAGTCTCATCATGCAAGGGGGATCATCTTAGGAAGAGGATTCCAGCTATCCAACTATAGTATGTAATGCACACAATTATTAACCAAAGGTTGGTCAACACCTAATAAAAAATCTCAATAATACTTATTGAAAGGGAAATTCATTACCATTACCAAGGTTACAATTCATCAACAACTAGTTTCTAGAGTCATTATGCGAGGAGAGTATCCATCCATGGCTCAAAATCAGGTTTTGTTTATTCCTTTAGACATCCTTTCCTCATCCTTCTACCAAGAAAATGACCTATGAATACCAAATATTCCATTACCATAGCTTGGAAGGAGTGATCATCTATGGGAGTGAGAGGAGCTGTAATTTTTCCATAATTATGGATAAACTTTCAATAATATCCCATTAAACCTAGGAATCCACACAATCTTGTAATATTTTTAAGGTGATGAAAATCCTTCATAGCTTCACTTTTCTTAGGGTCCACTTGTACACCATCCATTAGGGTCCACTTGTATAGCATAATATAGACAATTATCAAGTTATCGAGTGCAATAATATGTTGAAGATTCCTCTATAAAATCAATTAAACACTCACGCTTGTCATCCTTTTGACCATTCATCTTTCCATATAGATTCAATTTGATTTCGATCAATAATTAAAACTTTAATGACATTAATTGTTTGACTTGGAAATATTCTTCTCCTAGTGTGTTTGATTCAACTTTTTGGCTTCATCCATGACGTAAGAAATATATGCATTGAATATATGGGTCCATTGCTCTTCTCATTGTTTTTCTCTATCAAAATTGTAATGCAACAAGACACCATCCATACATCATAGAATTTCGAGGAAAGGAAATTCTTGATCATGGTCCAGATCAATGCCATGGTTTCCATGATCCCAAGTTTGATCGCAAGTAAAGATAAATTATTGGGTATTCTATAGACAGATGGATCAGAGGGTTTTTGGAGGTGAACATTAACCCACAGTGACAAAAGGCTTGACATGGAAACTTGTCGAGTATGGATAAAAATTTCCTTGACAGAGATGGTAAACAAATATAAGAAAATAAACATATTGTCCCACCTAGAAAACCTTTGGATTCGACAAGGTGCTGTCAACTAGTGCTGCACCCAATGGAGGAGGAAACAATGGAAATAATCAGTGAATTTGCTAGGCATTATCCAACTAGTGTTCGAGGGTGGATTCTTGGTAGGAGGAAAGGATGATGAGACTAGTTGATGAATCTCTCAAGGACCTTAATTTCAAAGCATTTGTACCTCATGAGGCATACAGGGACTAGATATTGGATATCAGAACCTTAATTTCAAAGCATTTGTACCTCATGAGGAATACAAGGAGTAGATATTGGGTATCCCAACTAGTTATTCCCTAAGAATATGAAGGATTCTATGGTAATGGAATATTTGGTAGTCATAGGTCAATTTCTTGGTAGAAGGATGAGCAAATAATGTCTAATGGAATAGAAAAAACCTAATTTTGAGCCATGGATGGATACTCTCCTCGCATGATGATTCTAGCAACTAGTTGTTGATGAATTGTAACCTTGGTAATGGTAATGAGTTTCCCTTTTAGTAATTATTATTGAGCCTTTTTATTAGGAGTTGACCAACCTTTGGTTAATAATTGTGTGCATTAAATACTATAGTTGGATAGTTGGAATCCTCGTCCTAAGATGATCCCCCTTGCATGATGAGACTCATGTACAAACTGATGATTATGCCCTTGATAGCCTGTGACGAGTAATCCTCATATTATGTTATTTCTTCAATTAGTCAGTATGGTGTCCTTTATTCACATGTCATGATGAATTTACAATACATGTATTAATATTTTAGTTAAATAATAGGATATGGTGGTCGTGTACTCACCATCCCCTCAGTGCTTGCATGTATGGATGTTTGGGTAAGATAAACCTACACACTTATGATATGGTCTAGTTTAGGATAAGTTTTTAGGTTTCCTTAATTAATGGTTTATCGAGCATTAAATGTTATTGATAATAGCTATGCAATATTGGTAATTCTTGGATGATGATTATCATGATTTGTCCTTAATGGTAAAGTTAAGATAATATGTTTATTGGTGTGTCCATGCTATGAATTTTGTTGATAATATTGCATATTCTCCATGATGGTTGGGCATCTTTGATGACCCTTGATAAAGATTTAATATGATATTTAGTTATTATTATTTATGTCATGTTACTAAGATACTTCATGTTATTATGATTTATTCCTTGTTAGTAAGATGCTTCATATCATTATGATTATGTAGATTCCTTGCTATGATGCGAGTTATGYGGTTTCCCTATTAGATATATAATTCATTATGATTATTTAGATTCCTTGGTGTGATGTGGGTTATGTGGATTCCCTATTAGAGAGATTTTTCATTATGATTACGTAGATGTCTTGTCATGATGTGGTTTATGTGGTTTCCCTACTAGATAGATATTTCATTATGATTATGTAGATTYCTYGTTATGATGTTGGTTATATGGATGTGTATGCCCAATTAGAAAGATATTTCATTATGAYTACATAGATGACTTGTTATGATGTGGGTAATGTGGATGCTTTGTTGAAGATATATTTCATTATGATTTATGTGTAGATGGATTGTTAATGAGATACTTCATCCAATTGATTATGATGATGTTGTATGTATACGTTGGTATCTTGGATGGAATAATATATTACAGGTTGAAGGTTTGGTGGACAAAGTGGAAATTCACTCAAGGGAAGGGATATTATCTCAATGAGGATGAATATTTGATCCTAGTTCCTACAATCTTGGGAAATGGGAAAATACTTGTGAAAATGACCTCCAAAGTTATCTTGGGTAAATGGGTAGAAGGGTAAAGGATTGTATTTCACTCTTGCCTTGTTTTGGACACTTGTAAATTCACCCTCAATCCCAAATTCGATTTTTCATGGAAGAAGGGCCAAGAGACAATATTCTAAAGATGCTACATTAAGAGGAATTATAAAGGAAAGTGCTTTCCCATGGTAGGGGTTGGCTGGGTCATGAGGAAATTATTTGTGGAACTAAGGATGGTATAGACACTTTTGTTATGAGAATGATTGATTGGGAACAACTATGTATATACCAACTATGTATATGTGGATTAAGGGGTTGGGAGTGTACTTGCAACTTGAAGAGGTGATAAATTTCAATATGCATGGCTCCATGCACTATTTTATTTTGGGACCAAATACCAAGATGAAAATGCTATGTTATTGTGATCACCAAATGAAGGTGGTAGGGAAGGATGCCACCATTGTTGTGGTTTCAATCACCAACTGAAGGTGGTAGTGAAATCCTTGCTTGAAGGGGGAACCACTATTTTTCTGGTTGTGATGACCGGTTGAAGGTGGTATTAAGAACTTTGCACACCACAATATTGTGGGATTTGGAGGTGTTGCAAGTCCATGAGCCTCTCCACCACACACAGATTGAACTGTTGTAAGACTAGAATTATTTTCCCATGATCACCTTCAGTTTGGATTCATCAAAATTGTTATGGATTGTGATTTCATTACCTAATTGATAGTGTTCCTTTCTCAGGGGAAATAACTTTGAAGGTGGTTGCATTGGTTGTGTGGGAAATAGACCCTTGGAGTGATTTCTCCCTCTATTATTGAAGATGGTTGATGGAATCTTGTTGGTGGGAGATGGAGCACAATTGATTCAACCTTGAAATTATATGTATGTTATAGGTTACATGTATCTTGAATTTGAGTATTTAATTGTGCACTGTTAGTTATATGGATTACTAGTTATTTGAATATTCTATTATGCCTTGTTAGTTAGTTGCATGTTCTTTAATGTTTTTATATCTTTCATATTTGACATATATATAGTATTAAGAAAAAATATATTTGTTTAGGTAACACTGTGATGATATGACACATTTAACCTCTTTGCTTGTCCTTTTCCCCTCATCAAATCCTTCGAAGCCATCAAACACACAAGAATCCACAAAGATAACTTGATATGTTTTATAGATCCTCACCAAGACTCCCCAATCCCAATCATATACTTTTAGTTATGTATTCACTCCCAACAAGGTTTAATTTGAATTCAATTAAAAAAAGGGTGTGATCCAAGGCTTGAAAATAAGATTCAAACCCCCTCATTTATGATATTCAAGCTATGTATTTTAGTGTTAGAGGCCAAAATAGTCAATGTGTGAATTCAATTTCTCCAAGAAACCTCACCTATACCATGCATACAAGAAAACACAATACATAAAATAGTGACTCTCATGTTTCGCATTGGGAAAATCTATTTCCTTCTTATGTTAGATTGAGGAAATACAAGTTGAATTCATTTCCCAAATTTAAACCCACAAAGAACAACTCCCTTTTCGCCTTTCTCCTACTCAAACCAAGTTCAAAGAAATCACCCCTTAACAAAAGCTATAAATGAAATGAGTCTTTTGGGGATTCACTAAAGTGTCAATATTAGGAGAAAAAATTCCCCCTAAAAATCAACAACATTGGAAGACAATAAATTCTTAAAACCCTTTGTTAAATTTTCACACACAAGAATTTTTATTTTTTTGAAGATGGTACTATTAATGTCTATTGTTGTTGAAATGGATGAGTTGTAGGATTTTGACATGGCTTCCAAGAAGTCCATAAAATGGAAGGATCCCATGATTAAGTTGATCCTAGAACATGAGGAGATAGATATGGAGATGGAAATTGATATTCTTGGGCCAACGTATGTTGGGAAAAAATGTTGCATGGAAAATGGCATGGTATTCTAGTGGGGATACTTCTACTAAATGTTCCACAAGGAATCTTGTTGTGAGATGTAATCAGTCCCTGGAGATTCTAATCAAGATGAAGAAATATATCATTCTATCAAGCATTATCAATCGAACAAGGTATTTTCATGAACTTTCATGTTTCCTTGCACATATACCATCACTTGGATCATCATTCGGGCCGACATAAACCATAGGCTTATCTGAGACATTGATGGGGAAGTCATTTCTTTGTTCTAGAATTTTATCCTGGATATATGTTATAAGTTTCCTATAGTATAGGTTGACCTTAATGATGAGTGGATGCTACAATTTCCATTAAATTATAGAGATTTCATGAAGTGTTGGTGGGTAGATGGAAAATTATTCATATCCAGGAGGACATGGGCCTACCCAACTAGCCTATTGAGGATCCCATATCAGATTGTAGTATCTCAACTAATCAATTTTTATGTTTCAAGAGAGTATAGATTGGAGGTCAGGGTGCATAGTGTGTGGCTCTATGGCTTGAATGGAATGGAGTTGGGAAATAATGTCTAAATGACCTTTTTGAGTATCTTTTCCCTTTAGTGAGAGCTGGTGATATTAGGTGAGCCTGTTGTGATGCCCTAGAATTTATATTGTTGTCCATCCTATTGCCAGGAGGGAAAGAAATACAAGTTCCAAGGAATCAAAAAACGTTCACATGACATCATCATCTTTCACTAAAGGGAAAAGATACTAAAAAATTGTCATTTTGACATTATTTCCCAACTCCATTCTATTCAAGTTGTTGAGACAGACACTATGCACCCTGAACTTCAATATATACTCTCTCGAAACCAAGCTATTTTTAACACTTTCCATGTAATTCCCCATTCCTGTGGTGTCCATGATCACTCCATTCCTCTAGTATGAGATAATCTTCCTCCCAGTGGTTTCCATTATCGTCACACCTTTACCCAGAAAAATAAACATGAGAAAATTGTTGAAGAATTGCTAGAAGCAAGTCTTATCCATCCTAGTACCAGCCCGTAGTCTTATTTGGCAGTCATGGAACTCAAGAAAGAAGCAATTTGGCACATGTGTATTGATTTTGATGCCTATAATCATAATATTTTTACTTGTGCAAATCCTTCGACAAGATCCTAAATCTTGTGTAACTATGGAATATTCTACCACTTTCACCTAAGTAGAGATTCCCATCATCCATGCTCATGAAAAATCATCAATGGTACCCCAAGTAACCATCAAACACTATAAGGTGACATCATCATCCAATGGAGGAAAATGTTAAGTTTCTAGGGCACTGCATCCATGGTGTAGGAGGATGCATCAACCTATGGGCCTTATGGAGTCTCAAGTGCATTATATTGAATATTAATCTAGATGAAACAAGAAAGATAAAGTATAAACCCTAAGTTGAAAACACACTTGGGACTTAGGTTTTATAATTTGAGGAAAAATGACACCCAAGGTGCGAATTCAACAAGTATAACATTATTCAATTACTAGAAGTAATTTATGAACAAGTTAATCTTGTTGCTATTGCAAAGTTATAATTGATATTATAAAACTGGTTTATTGTTGTAGTTTTCAACAACCTTGGCATTTATTGTTGTAGTTTTCAATGGTCTAGCCTCCTTAGTTAGTGCCCTGAGATATTGGGTCGAGTACTACTGTTGGACCCTACACACATATCAGAGAGATATAGCATAGGGAAAACCCTTGTTTGTAGAACCCTTGAATACCTAACCCTTGGGGACAGAAACATAAACAAATTAAAATAGACAAGATCTATTGTCGTGCAACTGTGTTCAGGTTGCCAAATCACTACAAATTTCTTCCTGGTTAATCATTTGGGAAATTCATCACTACAATATTCTTCTTGAGACCTATTCCATTGGATTCATCTCTTTTCCCTTATCACATTCATACATATCATTTTTCAGCAAAATGTTTTACCCCACCCACCTCATTTTGTTTCCCTCATCATCATGGCCCATACCCGCAGCCAAGACCTGGAAGCTCGCTTCAATACCTTGCAATATAATTTCATCGAGACCCAACAAGAAGTGAAACAACTCAATGCCAATGTTTTCGCCATCAATACAACCATGCAGTCCTCAATGGAGGAAATCAAACAAGACCTAAGTAACCAGCTTGAATCTATCATTTCAATGATCTGCACCAAGATGCATATCCCTACAGATAACCCTTTATCTGACCCACCTTCATATACTAAAGTTGAACATTCCTCTAACTTTCAGCACCATCACTTTCAATGTGACCTACGCATTCCATGGGTGGATGTGACCAAATTTGATGGCTTGGATCCCACTGGTTGGGTAACCCAAATGGAACATTATTTCTCTTTATACGTCATTATAGATGACTTGGACAAACTTTGGTATGGTGTTCTCCATCTAGATCAAGAACGTTGGCAATGGTGGAAATGGTGAAAACATTCCTGTTAAGGGTATATTGCTTGGACACAATTTTTGGTAGATCTTTATGAACTCTTTGACATTGACACCAACCATTTAGGTCATTTGACAAAGTTGAAACAATCAGGAATAGTGGAAGACTTTATAGCTTCTTTTGAGCGCCTGGATTTTCGAATAGAGGGCATGTCTGATGCCTTTTTCCAAGAGTGTTTTATCAGTGGCCTCAAGGATGATATTCGGGCTCATGTCCTCATGGATCATCCTCAAAGTTGGGTGGAGGATACTAAAAGAGCTAAAGAAGAAAAACAAGTTGTATCTTCTCAAAACAGGAAACCCTCCTTTATCCCTCGCACTAAACCAATAAATCCCACTACTACCTCCGCTCCATTAAAGATCAAAAAATTGACTAGGTCTGAAATGGTTGAACGCCAACTCAAAGGCCTTTGTTATAATTGTGATGAAAAATACTTACCGGGCCACAAGTGCAAGGAACACAATATTTTTATGGCCATCTTGGATGATATTTTGGAAGAGGGTGTTGAAACTCCCCTTGTGTTTGAGTCACCTAAAACCACTCACATAACCCCACCCTCAGACCCTCCCGAAGTAGAACCGGTCATTTCCCTCAATTCTCTCACTGGATTCTATGCTCCCCAAACCCTCAAGCTAATCGGTTACATCAAGCATAGGAAGTTCATCATTCTAGTTGATAGTGGAAGCACCCATAATTTTATCCATTGTCACATTGCCCAAGAAACTCATTGCTACATCCATGTTGTCAATAATTTCCAAATCATGATTTCCAATGGTGGCTCCATGAAATGTGGAGGGCGTTGTGAAATTTTCATCTACAAATTGGTGACTACCACCTGAAATATCATATGTTTGCTATCGCCATGGGCAGTTGTGACATTGTGTTGGGTGCAGACTAGCTAAGTACTTTGGGTCCCATTCTCATGTATTTTAAGGAATTAACCATGCAATTCGACCAAGAGGGCCAACAATATAAGTTCCAAGGCATCATCACCAGCTCACCTGAGATCATTAGTTCCCATCACACGGAAAAGATTCTAAAAAAAAGGTCATTCTAGTGTTATTGCGCAATTCCATGCCATACAAGCAACAGAGACACCCTCGATGCAACAAGACCTCTAATACATCCTTTATAAACATCAAGTGGTCTTTTCCACTCCCCAGGGACTCCCTCCTTCCCATGTTGTTCATAATCATTCCATTCCCATTGTACCAGGAAGCCTTCCTCCCAATATCCATCTGTATCGTCACCCCTTTTCCCAAAAAAAAGAAATTGAGAAAATGGTCTAGGAACTCCTTAATGTAGGCGTTATCTACCCTAGTATGAGCCCCTATTCTTCTCCTGTGGTCATGGTCCTAAAGAAAGAAGGTTCTTGGCGAATGTGTCTTGACTTTCGTGCCCTAAAAAAAATTACCATTAAAGACAAATTTCCCATTCCTATCATTGATGACCTCTTGGATTAATTGAGTGGCACCCAATTCTTTACTAAACTTGATCTTCATTTTGGCTACCACCAGATATGTATGAAAGAGGAAAGCATTCTCAAGACTGCCTTTAGAACTCATGAGGGCCACTGTGAGTGTTTGGTCATGCCCTTTGGCTTGTGTAATGCCCCCTCCACCTTCCAAATCCTCATGAATAATGTCTTCTGTCCTTTTCTCCATCATTTTGTCTTAGCTTTATTTGATGATATCCTCATCTATAGAAAAACTTGGACAAACCATGTTTCCCAGGTGGATTGAGTTCTCCATCTACTCTCTCAGCACCAACTTTTCCTGAAACTGTCTAAATGTGATTTTGGCACCTCGAAATTCAAGTACTTGGGTCATTTGGTTGGCAAGGACGACGTCATAGTGGATCCTAAAATGATTGAAGCTATGAAATACTGGCCTCACCAAAATACTCTAAAAATCTTGTGTGGATTTTTGGGCTTAACAAGTTATTATCACAAGTTTTTTAAGAATTATGGAAAGATTGCAGCACCTCTCACTATACTCCTAAAAAAGAATTCTTTCACTTGGACTCCAATAGATGCTCAAGATTTTCAAACCTTGAAGATGGCCATGTGCACCACTCTAGTCCTATCCCTTCTTGATTTCACCAAGACCTTTGTCTTGGAATGTGATACTTAAGGGAAAGGAATTGGTGTTGTCCTTATGCAAGAGTGTTGGCCTTTGGCCTTTACCAACAAGAAAATGTCTGAAAGAAATCTGGGAAAATCAATCAATGAAAAGGAAATGTTGGCTATTCTGCATGCCATTGATCTGTGGTGCCCTTATCTATTTGGGCAATGCTTCCAAATTAAGACAAATGATCAAAGCCTCAAGTATTTTTTGTAACAACACATTTCCTCCTCGGAGCAACAAAAGTGGGTGACCAAGCTCTTTGGATATGATTATGAGATCATTTACAAGAAAGGAAAATACAATGTAGTTGCAAATGCACTTTCCCAAAAATATGAAGATGAAGGATCCCTTTTTTCTCTTTCCTTCATTGTACCAGATTGGCTCCAATCCATTCGCCAGGAATGGCTACAAGATCCCAAAAGTTCACAGTTGATCCAACAATTGCAGTCCAATGTTCCAGCTTCCCCAGGGCACTCTTGGCTCCATGATGATCTTTGATACAAAGGTTGTTTCTATTTAATTCCACAATACTTAAATCCATGGTACTTTCTGAGCTTCATGCTACACCCACAACTGGGCACTATGGGTTTACCAAAACCTATGACAGGGTCAAACGCTCTTTTTTCTAGGATGACATGAAACAAGACATTTGTAATTTTGTTGTTGAATGTGGTGTGTGTCAATGCAACAAGGGAGAAATAGTCAAATCTCTGGGCACACTACAACCGCTTCCGATTCCACCTGCTATTTGGAGGAATATCTCTATGGATTTTATTACAGGCTTACCCAAATCAGGAAATAAATCAGTCATCATGGTGGTTTTTTATCTCCTTTCCAAGTATGCTCATTTATGTGCTCTTAAACACCCATTTACAACATCCACAGTGTCTCAACTTTTCATGGATTAGGACTTCAAGCTTCATGGCATGCTGCGTTCTATTGTTTATGATCATGACCCAAATTTCACTAGCAATTTTTGGCAAGAAATGTTGAAGCTACAAGGCACCCAATTGCATCTCAGCACAACTTATCATCCCTAGACTGATGGTCAAATGAAAGTTGTCAACAAGTGTTTGGAAACATATTTGAGGTGTTTTGCCTCGAAAAATAAAAATCAATGGGCTCAATGGTTACCCCTAGCTAAATGGTGGTACAACACTTCATACCATACAACTACACGCATGACTCCTTTTAAAGTGGTATATGGACAAAATCCACCTTCAGTTCTCTCATACTTACCTGGTGTCTCGAAGGTCCAGATGGTTGACCAAACACTTACAGTTCGAGAGGCTATTCTCCATAACCTCAAAGAGAATTTGGTCATGGAACATAATCGCATGACGCAACAAGAAGATCAAAGTCGCTATGAACTTCGATTTGCAGAAGGGGATCAGGTGTTTCTTCGACTGCAACCTTACAAGAAAAAATCCCTTAAGGCCGAGCATTGTCAGAAGCTAGCGCCCAAATTTTATGTTCCTTATACTGTTCTCAAGCATGTGGGATAGGTGGCCTATCAGTTAGCTTTACCTAGTCATTCTAAGCTACATCCTTTTTTTCAAGTTTCATGCTTAAAGAAGGTGATTGGAACTAAGTGAGAAATTCAAACCAACCTTCCCAAGTTAGCCGAAGAAGGATCCATTTGGCTACAACCACAATCTGTTTTGGACCAGCATGAGCATTTCTTGCGTCAGAGAACCATCAAGGAAGTGTTAGTCTAGTGGAAAGATACAACTCCAACAGATGCCACTTGGTAACCAGCTACCATTCTACAACAATTTCCACATCTCAATCCTTGAGGACAAGGCTTTTTTTAAGGGGGCGGACATGCTAGGGTCCTAACCTGCACATAAGTAGAACAATATATTCAGATGTAATAAAGTTCAGTATTAATAAGGCGTTTCAATAAAATAAAATAATTCAAATGTAAGAAGACCTAATAGAATATTCCACTTCTAAAAGGATATTCCTCTAGATGCTTATTTTGATAGACATATTTAGTATAAATAGGAGTTGAGGGTATGATAACCCTAGCTTGGATATTATTGTAATAGATCTCTGCTCGAATGGAGGTTTCCCCCTCGAAAAGGCTTGTGAACATTGCTCTTAGAATCAAAGTGTTATTTCTGTTGTTATTCTTATATCATTTCAATGTTATTGTGGTGATTGTTCTGGATATATTATTGTTATTCTTCCATTTCTAGCATTTTATTTCTGTTTTGCATACTTTTTATATATGGTATGTTACAAAATTCTCTAGTGATATCATGGCTTGGCACGGGGGTGGCTAGAGTGAAAATAATGAATGCCTAGGATCTTATGGTTGGGTAGAAAGGCACACACCCACACTTAGTTGGTTGGATGCAACTTGTAATAGATAAGTATTCTCATACCCCGTGAAATTAAGTTTTAATTATGTAATGAAATGGGATATGCTATGAATGACCCAGGGATGTGTATGTTTTCTTAATGGTTATATTGTATCTCTTTATTCTTTTTTAAATTGTGTATTTAAGAAAGTATGGATTGGACATGTTTTGTATTCGTAAATGCTTGTGCCCTGTGGTGGTTTAAGCTAGATCCACAAATTGTGAGTTTGTCGAACTTGGGCACAGTTTCATGTATGCATGTCCAAAATCCTAGTCGTTATGAGTCCCTTGGAGGAGGGATTTTGTTAAATCTCAGAAGAGATAGTGCATGTGTGCACAACATCTCTACGAGGGAGGTAGAGACCAAGAACCATTTAAGTTATAGACTTGAGGAATAAGTGTAAGGGGTGCGCAGAAGGATTCTTCCAAGCGTTAAGTTCAATAGAAAGAGCGCAAATCCCTTAATCCTTTCAGAGCTAACAAAGCTCAGGAAGAGTAGCAAGGATGAAGTATCGAAAGGGAAGGTCCCTTGTTTGGAAGACGAATGGACGAAATCTGTTTGGAAGAAACCACGGTTAGTTGTGACCATTGGATATGGGAAAGAGCATGGGAGTTAACCCTTGGAGTCATTCGAACTTCACAAGTTCGAAGAACTGAGAAATTTCATCATAAGGGAGGTAAAATCCCCAAAGTTAACATCAAGCCTTAGATATGAGGATGCCCAGGAACTGTCCCAACCATCAAATCTAGGAGGTAGACAATAGTCAAGTCACCAGAACTACCCATGACTTAAGAATATGAAAACGAAGATGGATGTGATTCGTTTAATGAGAGGAGAGGCCATCTTGGTCATCAGATCGACTCAAATATTCATTGGAGTTACGGAATCAAACACCAACTGCTCGATTTAATCAATGGTTGGGAATCATTGTGGAGTGCGAAGGTGAATTTAGCGAACCTGCTAGTTCACGAACCGCAATAAACCCACGTTGTTGATCGCATTGGGGATGGAAGATCAACGAATAGGATTAGGCTAGAGTTTTGTGAGCACTTATCAGATTGCAGAGGTGGGACCCCACAATTAATGTGAATCGTCGATCTTTAAATTGAGATAGAGGGAAGGGAATCATTGCGGAACACGAAGGTGAAAGTAGCAGATGCGCTATTTCGTGATCCGAAATTCACCAACACCATTGATCTCGTCAGGCTAGAAGATCACGATTATGGTTAAACCAAGTTGGGTGAGCACTTTCCAGATTATGGAGTTTGAACTCTCTAATAAATATCACACATGATGGGTCCCCACAATTACTGTGAACCGTCGATTTCCATTGACCTTTGATCTNTACATAGATGACTTGTTATGATGTGGGTAATGTGGATGCTTTGTTGAAGATATATTTCATTATGATTTATGTGTAGATGGATTGTTAATGAGATACTTCATCCAATTGATTATGATGATGTTGTATGTATACGTTGGTATCTTGGATGGAATAATATATTACAGGTTGAAGGTTTGGTGGACAAAGTGGAAATTCACTCAAGGGAAGGGATATTATCTCAATGAGGATGAATATTTGATCCTAGTTCCTACAATCTTGGGAAATGGGAAAATACTTGTGAAAATGACCTCCAAAGTTATCTTGGGTAAATGGGTAGAAGGGTAAAGGATTGTATTTCACTCTTGCCTTGTTTTGGACACTTGTAAATTCACCCTCAATCCCAAATTCGATTTTTCATGGAAGAAGGGCCAAGAGACAATATTCTAAAGATGCTACATTAAGAGGAATTATAAAGGAAAGTGCTTTCCCATGGTAGGGGTTGGCTGGGTCATGAGGAAATTATTTGTGGAACTAAGGATGGTATAGACACTTTTGTTATGAGAATGATTGATTGGGAACAACTATGTATATACCAACTATGTATATGTGGATTAAGGGGTTGGGAGTGTACTTGCAACTTGAAGAGGTGATAAATTTCAATATGCATGGCTCCATGCACTATTTTATTTTGGGACCAAATACCAAGATGAAAATGCTATGTTATTGTGATCACCAAATGAAGGTGGTAGGGAAGGATGCCACCATTGTTGTGGTTTCAATCACCAACTGAAGGTGGTAGTGAAATCCTTGCTTGAAGGGGGAACCACTATTTTTCTGGTTGTGATGACCGGTTGAAGGTGGTATTAAGAACTTTGCACACCACAATATTGTGGGATTTGGAGGTGTTGCAAGTCCATGAGCCTCTCCACCACACACAGATTGAACTGTTGTAAGACTAGAATTATTTTCCCATGATCACCTTCAGTTTGGATTCATCAAAATTGTTATGGATTGTGATTTCATTACCTAATTGATAGTGTTCCTTTCTCAGGGGAAATAACTTTGAAGGTGGTTGCATTGGTTGTGTGGGAAATAGACCCTTGGAGTGATTTCTCCCTCTATTATTGAAGATGGTTGATGGAATCTTGTTGGTGGGAGATGGAGCACAATTGATTCAACCTTGAAATTATATGTATGTTATAGGTTACATGTATCTTGAATTTGAGTATTTAATTGTGCACTGTTAGTTATATGGATTACTAGTTATTTGAATATTCTATTATGCCTTGTTAGTTAGTTGCATGTTCTTTAATGTTTTTATATCTTTCATATTTGACATATATATAGTATTAAGAAAAAATATATTTGTTTAGGTAACACTGTGATGATATGACACATTTAACCTCTTTGCTTGTCCTTTTCCCCTCATCAAATCCTTCGAAGCCATCAAACACACAAGAATCCACAAAGATAACTTGATATGTTTTATAGATCCTCACCAAGACTCCCCAATCCCAATCATATACTTTTAGTTATGTATTCACTCCCAACAAGGTTTAATTTGAATTCAATTAAAAAAAGGGTGTGATCCAAGGCTTGAAAATAAGATTCAAACCCCCTCATTTATGATATTCAAGCTATGTATTTTAGTGTTAGAGGCCAAAATAGTCAATGTGTGAATTCAATTTCTCCAAGAAACCTCACCTATACCATGCATACAAGAAAACACAATACATAAAATAGTGACTCTCATGTTTCGCATTGGGAAAATCTATTTCCTTCTTATGTTAGATTGAGGAAATACAAGTTGAATTCATTTCCCAAATTTAAACCCACAAAGAACAACTCCCTTTTCGCCTTTCTCCTACTCAAACCAAGTTCAAAGAAATCACCCCTTAACAAAAGCTATAAATGAAATGAGTCTTTTGGGGATTCACTAAAGTGTCAATATTAGGAGAAAAAATTCCCCCTAAAAATCAACAACATTGGAAGACAATAAATTCTTAAAACCCTTTGTTAAATTTTCACACACAAGAATTTTTATTTTTTTGAAGATGGTACTATTAATGTCTATTGTTGTTGAAATGGATGAGTTGTAGGATTTTGACATGGCTTCCAAGAAGTCCATAAAATGGAAGGATCCCATGATTAAGTTGATCCTAGAACATGAGGAGATAGATATGGAGATGGAAATTGATATTCTTGGGCCAACGTATGTTGGGAAAAAATGTTGCATGGAAAATGGCATGGTATTCTAGTGGGGATACTTCTACTAAATGTTCCACAAGGAATCTTGTTGTGAGATGTAATCAGTCCCTGGAGATTCTAATCAAGATGAAGAAATATATCATTCTATCAAGCATTATCAATCGAACAAGGTATTTTCATGAACTTTCATGTTTCCTTGCACATATACCATCACTTGGATCATCATTCGGGCCGACATAAACCATAGGCTTATCTGAGACATTGATGGGGAAGTCATTTCTTTGTTCTAGAATTTTATCCTGGATATATGTTATAAGTTTCCTATAGTATAGGTTGACCTTAATGATGAGTGGATGCTACAATTTCCATTAAATTATAGAGATTTCATGAAGTGTTGGTGGGTAGATGGAAAATTATTCATATCCAGGAGGACATGGGCCTACCCAACTAGCCTATTGAGGATCCCATATCAGATTGTAGTATCTCAAATAATCAATTTTTATGTTTCAAAAGAGTATAGATTGGAGGTCAGGGTGCATAGTGTGTGGCTCTATGGCTTTAATGGAATGGAGTTGGGAAATAATGTCTAAATGACCTTTTTGAGTATCTTTTCCCTTTAGTGAGAGCTGGTGATATTAGGTGAGCCTGTTGTGATGCCCTAGAATTTATATTGTTTTCCATCTTATTGCCAGGAGGGAAAGAAATACAAGTTCCAAGGAATCAAAAAACGTTCACATGACATCATCATCTTTCACTGAAGGGAAAAGATACTAAAAAATGTCATTTTGACATTATTTCCCAACTCCATTCTATTCAAGTTGTTGAGACACACACTATGCACCCTGAAATTCAATATATACTCTCTTGAAACCAAGCTATTTTTAACACTTTCCATGTAATTCCCCATTCCTGTGGTGTCCATGATCACTCCATTCCTCTAGTACGAGATAATCTTCCTCCCAGTGGTTTCCCTTATCGTCACACCTTTACCCAGAAAAATAAACTTGAGAAAATTGTTGAAGAATTGCTAGAAGCAAGTCTTATCCATCCTAGTACCAGCCCGTAGTCTTATTTGGCAGTCATGGAACTCAATAAAGAAGCAATTTGGCACATGTGTATTGATTTTGATTCCTATTATCATAATATTTTTACTTGTGCAAATCCTTCGACAAGATCCTAAATCTTGTGTAACTATAGAATATTCTACCACTTTCACCTAAGTAGAGATTCCTGTCATCCATGCTCATGCAAAATCATCAATGGTACCCCAAGTAACCATCAAACACTATAAGGTGACATCATCATCCAATGGAGGAAAATGTTAAGTTTCTAGGGCACTGCATCCATGGTGTAGGAGGATGCATCAACCTATGGGCCTTATGGAGTCTCAAGTGCATTATATTGAATATTAATCTAGATGAAACAAGAAAGATAAAGTATAAACCCTAAGTTGAAAACACACTTGGGACTTAGGTTTTATAATTTGAGGAAAAATGACACCCAAGGTGCGAATTCAACAAGTATAACATTATTCAATTACTAGAAGTAATTTATGAACAAGTTAATCTTGTTGCTATTGCAAAGTTATAATTGATATTATAAAACTGGTTTATTGTTGTAGTTTTCAACAACCTTGGCATTTATTGTTGTAGTTTTCAATGGTCTAGCCTCCTTAGTTAGTGCCCTGAGATATTGGGTCGAGTACTACTGTTGGACCCTACACACATATCAGAGAGATATAGCATAGGGAAAACCCTTGTTTGTAGAACCCTTGAATACCTAACCCTTGGGGACAGAAACATAAACAAATTAAAATAGACAAGATCTATTGTCGTGCAACTGTGTTCAGGTTGCCAAATCACTACAAATTTCTTCCTGGTTAATCATTTGGGAAATTCATCACTACAATATTCTTCTTGAGACCTATTCCATTGGATTCATCTCTTTTCCCTTATCACATTCATACATATCATTTTTCAGCAAAATGTTTTACCCCACCCACCTCATTTTGTTTCCCTCATCATCATGGCCCATACCCGCAGCCAAGACCTGGAAGCTCGCTTCAATACCTTGCAATATAATTTCATCGAGACCCAACAAGAAGTGAAACAACTCAATGCCAATGTTTTCGCCATCAATACAACCATGCAGTCCTCAATGGAGGAAATCAAACAAGACCTAAGTAACCAGCTTGAATCTATCATTTCAATGATCTGCACCAAGATGCATATCCCTACAGATAACCCTTTATCTGACCCACCTTCATATACTAAAGTTGAACATTCCTCTAACTTTCAGCACCATCACTTTCAATGTGACCTACGCATTCCATGGGTGGATGTGACCAAATTTGATGGCTTGGATCCCACTGGTTGGGTAACCCAAATGGAACATTATTTCTCTTTATACGTCATTATAGATGACTTGGACAAACTTTGGTATGGTGTTCTCCATCTAGATCAAGAACGTTGGCAATGGTGGAAATGGTGAAAACATTCCTGTTAAGGGTATATTGCTTGGACACAATTTTTGGTAGATCTTTATGAACTCTTTGACATTGACACCAACCATTTAGGTCATTTGACAAAGTTGAAACAATCAGGAATAGTGGAAGACTTTATAGCTTCTTTTGAGCGCCTGGATTTTCGAATAGAGGGCATGTCTGATGCCTTTTTCCAAGAGTGTTTTATCAGTGGCCTCAAGGATGATATTCGGGCTCATGTCCTCATGGATCATCCTCAAAGTTGGGTGGAGGATACTAAAAGAGCTAAAGAAGAAAAACAAGTTGTATCTTCTCAAAACAGGAAACCCTCCTTTATCCCTCGCACTAAACCAATAAATCCCACTACTACCTCCGCTCCATTAAAGATCAAAAAATTGACTAGGTCTGAAATGGTTGAACGCCAACTCAAAGGCCTTTGTTATAATTGTGATGAAAAATACTTACCGGGCCACAAGTGCAAGGAACACAATATTTTTATGGCCATCTTGGATGATATTTTGGAAGAGGGTGTTGAAACTCCCCTTGTGTTTGAGTCACCTAAAACCACTCACATAACCCCACCCTCAGACCCTCCCGAAGTAGAACCGGTCATTTCCCTCAATTCTCTCACTGGATTCTATGCTCCCCAAACCCTCAAGCTAATCGGTTACATCAAGCATAGGAAGTTCATCATTCTAGTTGATAGTGGAAGCACCCATAATTTTATCCATTGTCACATTGCCCAAGAAACTCATTGCTACATCCATGTTGTCAATAATTTCCAAATCATGATTTCCAATGGTGGCTCCATGAAATGTGGAGGGCGTTGTGAAATTTTCATCTACAAATTGGTGACTACCACCTGAAATATCATATGTTTGCTATCGCCATGGGCAGTTGTGACATTGTGTTGGGTGCAGACTAGCTAAGTACTTTGGGTCCCATTCTCATGTATTTTAAGGAATTAACCATGCAATTCGACCAAGAGGGCCAACAATATAAGTTCCAAGGCATCATCACCAGCTCACCTGAGATCATTAGTTCCCATCACACGGAAAAGATTCTAAAAAAAAGGTCATTCTAGTGTTATTGCGCAATTCCATGCCATACAAGCAACAGAGACACCCTCGATGCAACAAGACCTCTAATACATCCTTTATAAACATCAAGTGGTCTTTTCCACTCCCCAGGGACTCCCTCCTTCCCATGTTGTTCATAATCATTCCATTCCCATTGTACCAGGAAGCCTTCCTCCCAATATCCATCTGTATCGTCACCCCTTTTCCCAAAAAAAAGAAATTGAGAAAATGGTCTAGGAACTCCTTAATGTAGGCGTTATCTACCCTAGTATGAGCCCCTATTCTTCTCCTGTGGTCATGGTCCTAAAGAAAGAAGGTTCTTGGCGAATGTGTCTTGACTTTCGTGCCCTAAAAAAAATTACCATTAAAGACAAATTTCCCATTCCTATCATTGATGACCTCTTGGATTAATTGAGTGGCACCCAATTCTTTACTAAACTTGATCTTCATTTTGGCTACCACCAGATATGTATGAAAGAGGAAAGCATTCTCAAGACTGCCTTTAGAACTCATGAGGGCCACTGTGAGTGTTTGGTCATGCCCTTTGGCTTGTGTAATGCCCCCTCCACCTTCCAAATCCTCATGAATAATGTCTTCTGTCCTTTTCTCCATCATTTTGTCTTAGCTTTATTTGATGATATCCTCATCTATAGAAAAACTTGGACAAACCATGTTTCCCAGGTGGATTGAGTTCTCCATCTACTCTCTCAGCACCAACTTTTCCTGAAACTGTCTAAATGTGATTTTGGCACCTCGAAATTCAAGTACTTGGGTCATTTGGTTGGCAAGGACGACGTCATAGTGGATCCTAAAATGATTGAAGCTATGAAATACTGGCCTCACCAAAATACTCTAAAAATCTTGTGTGGATTTTTGGGCTTAACAAGTTATTATCACAAGTTTTTTAAGAATTATGGAAAGATTGCAGCACCTCTCACTATACTCCTAAAAAAGAATTCTTTCACTTGGACTCCAATAGATGCTCAAGATTTTCAAACCTTGAAGATGGCCATGTGCACCACTCTAGTCCTATCCCTTCTTGATTTCACCAAGACCTTTGTCTTGGAATGTGATACTTAAGGGAAAGGAATTGGTGTTGTCCTTATGCAAGAGTGTTGGCCTTTGGCCTTTACCAACAAGAAAATGTCTGAAAGAAATCTGGGAAAATCAATCAATGAAAAGGAAATGTTGGCTATTCTGCATGCCATTGATCTGTGGTGCCCTTATCTATTTGGGCAATGCTTCCAAATTAAGACAAATGATCAAAGCCTCAAGTATTTTTTGTAACAACACATTTCCTCCTCGGAGCAACAAAAGTGGGTGACCAAGCTCTTTGGATATGATTATGAGATCATTTACAAGAAAGGAAAATACAATGTAGTTGCAAATGCACTTTCCCAAAAATATGAAGATGAAGGATCCCTTTTTTCTCTTTCCTTCATTGTACCAGATTGGCTCCAATCCATTCGCCAGGAATGGCTACAAGATCCCAAAAGTTCACAGTTGATCCAACAATTGCAGTCCAATGTTCCAGCTTCCCCAGGGCACTCTTGGCTCCATGATGATCTTTGATACAAAGGTTGTTTCTATTTAATTCCACAATACTTAAATCCATGGTACTTTCTGAGCTTCATGCTACACCCACAACTGGGCACTATGGGTTTACCAAAACCTATGACAGGGTCAAACGCTCTTTTTTCTAGGATGACATGAAACAAGACATTTGTAATTTTGTTGTTGAATGTGGTGTGTGTCAATGCAACAAGGGAGAAATAGTCAAATCTCTGGGCACACTACAACCGCTTCCGATTCCACCTGCTATTTGGAGGAATATCTCTATGGATTTTATTACAGGCTTACCCAAATCAGGAAATAAATCAGTCATCATGGTGGTTTTTTATCTCCTTTCCAAGTATGCTCATTTATGTGCTCTTAAACACCCATTTACAACATCCACAGTGTCTCAACTTTTCATGGATTAGGACTTCAAGCTTCATGGCATGCTGCGTTCTATTGTTTATGATCATGACCCAAATTTCACTAGCAATTTTTGGCAAGAAATGTTGAAGCTACAAGGCACCCAATTGCATCTCAGCACAACTTATCATCCCTAGACTGATGGTCAAATGAAAGTTGTCAACAAGTGTTTGGAAACATATTTGAGGTGTTTTGCCTCGAAAAATAAAAATCAATGGGCTCAATGGTTACCCCTAGCTAAATGGTGGTACAACACTTCATACCATACAACTACACGCATGACTCCTTTTAAAGTGGTATATGGACAAAATCCACCTTCAGTTCTCTCATACTTACCTGGTGTCTCGAAGGTCCAGATGGTTGACCAAACACTTACAGTTCGAGAGGCTATTCTCCATAACCTCAAAGAGAATTTGGTCATGGAACATAATCGCATGACGCAACAAGAAGATCAAAGTCGCTATGAACTTCGATTTGCAGAAGGGGATCAGGTGTTTCTTCGACTGCAACCTTACAAGAAAAAATCCCTTAAGGCCGAGCATTGTCAGAAGCTAGCGCCCAAATTTTATGTTCCTTATACTGTTCTCAAGCATGTGGGATAGGTGGCCTATCAGTTAGCTTTACCTAGTCATTCTAAGCTACATCCTTTTTTTCAAGTTTCATGCTTAAAGAAGGTGATTGGAACTAAGTGAGAAATTCAAACCAACCTTCCCAAGTTAGCCGAAGAAGGATCCATTTGGCTACAACCACAATCTGTTTTGGACCAGCATGAGCATTTCTTGCGTCAGAGAACCATCAAGGAAGTGTTAGTCTAGTGGAAAGATACAACTCCAACAGATGCCACTTGGTAACCAGCTACCATTCTACAACAATTTCCACATCTCAATCCTTGAGGACAAGGCTTTTTTTAAGGGGGCGGACATGCTAGGGTCCTAACCTGCACATAAGTAGAACAATATATTCAGATGTAATAAAGTTCAGTATTAATAAGGCGTTTCAATAAAATAAAATAATTCAAATGTAAGAAGACCTAATAGAATATTCCACTTCTAAAAGGATATTCCTCTAGATGCTTATTTTGATAGACATATTTAGTATAAATAGGAGTTGAGGGTATGATAACCCTAGCTTGGATATTATTGTAATAGATCTCTGCTCGAATGGAGGTTTCCCCCTCGAAAAGGCTTGTGAACATTGCTCTTAGAATCAAAGTGTTATTTCTGTTGTTATTCTTATATCATTTCAATGTTATTGTGGTGATTGTTCTGGATATATTATTGTTATTCTTCCATTTCTAGCATTTTATTTCTGTTTTGCATACTTTTTATATATGGTATGTTACAAAATTCTCTAGTGATATCATGGCTTGGCACGGGGGTGGCTAGAGTGAAAATAATGAATGCCTAGGATCTTATGGTTGGGTAGAAAGGCACACACCCACACTTAGTTGGTTGGATGCAACTTGTAATAGATAAGTATTCTCATACCCCGTGAAATTAAGTTTTAATTATGTAATGAAATGGGATATGCTATGAATGACCCAGGGATGTGTATGTTTTCTTAATGGTTATATTGTATCTCTTTATTCTTTTTTAAATTGTGTATTTAAGAAAGTATGGATTGGACATGTTTTGTATTCGTAAATGCTTGTGCCCTGTGGTGGTTTAAGCTAGATCCACAAATTGTGAGTTTGTCGAACTTGGGCACAGTTTCATGTATGCATGTCCAAAATCCTAGTCGTTATGAGTCCCTTGGAGGAGGGATTTTGTTAAATCTCAGAAGAGATAGTGCATGTGTGCACAACATCTCTACGAGGGAGGTAGAGACCAAGAACCATTTAAGTTATAGACTTGAGGAATAAGTGTAAGGGGTGCGCAGAAGGATTCTTCCAAGCGTTAAGTTCAATAGAAAGAGCGCAAATCCCTTAATCCTTTCAGAGCTAACAAAGCTCAGGAAGAGTAGCAAGGATGAAGTATCGAAAGGGAAGGTCCCTTGTTTGGAAGACGAATGGACGAAATCTGTTTGGAAGAAACCACGGTTAGTTGTGACCATTGGATATGGGAAAGAGCATGGGAGTTAACCCTTGGAGTCATTCGAACTTCACAAGTTCGAAGAACTGAGAAATTTCATCATAAGGGAGGTAAAATCCCCAAAGTTAACATCAAGCCTTAGATATGAGGATGCCCAGGAACTGTCCCAACCATCAAATCTAGGAGGTAGACAATAGTCAAGTCACCAGAACTACCCATGACTTAAGAATATGAAAACGAAGATGGATGTGATTCGTTTAATGAGAGGAGAGGCCATCTTGGTCATCAGATCGACTCAAATATTCATTGGAGTTACGGAATCAAACACCAACTGCTCGATTTAATCAATGGTTGGGAATCATTGTGGAGTGCGAAGGTGAATTTAGCGAACCTGCTAGTTCACGAACCGCAATAAACCCACGTTGTTGATCGCATTGGGGATGGAAGATCAACGAATAGGATTAGGCTAGAGTTTTGTGAGCACTTATCAGATTGCAGAGGTGGGACCCCACAATTAATGTGAATCGTCGATCTTTAAATTGAGATAGAGGGAAGGGAATCATTGCGGAACACGAAGGTGAAAGTAGCAGATGCGCTATTTCGTGATCCGAAATTCACCAACACCATTGATCTCGTCAGGCTAGAAGATCACGATTATGGTTAAACCAAGTTGGGTGAGCACTTTCCAGATTATGGAGTTTGAACTCTCTAATAAATATCACACATGATGGGTCCCCACAATTACTGTGAACCGTCGATTTCCATTGACCTTTGATCTGAGTTTGACAAAATTACTGAAATGCAAGGAGTGCATGGGAAATCAAGATCTTCAAGAATATCAAGCTCATAATAGGTAAGCGCTTTTCAGAAGTGCAGAAGAGGTCCAAGAGATGGACTCATAGGAGGAACAAAGGTTGAGGCCTTTGAATACTTAGAAAATCCTATAAGATAGAGGAATTTGAAATATGAGGAGGAGGAGTGAAAACAACCATCACATCAGTTGTGGAGAGGAGCCTGGACCATTATATCAGTGTCCAGTGAACAAAGGAAGTGTAGAGGAGAGGAACAAATCCCATCTGTTGGATCTAAGCACGAATGTTAAGCCCTAAATAGTGGCTCATTACCCCTTAATTGGGGCATATTACATTATTAATGTTATTTTATTTATGTCGGTTTTAGTACATTAGTTGTAATTATACCTCCTAGTCTCCTATATATGCCAAGGAGACATTTTCATTTGGAATCATCTTGTATTTGGACATTTATGTGGGCATAAGGAGGTGTCCCCCTCGAAGAGGCTTATTATTTAAATTTATCTCTTTTTCAAGGCATTGAGTACTTATTTTGAGGTTTTTCTATGCTAAATTGATATTTGGTTCCTAACATATGGTATCATAGCTCAAGGTCTTGGGGTTTCGCTGCTACATCTGAGACACCTTGGAATTTTTCCTATAACATTTTTTATACAGCGATCAAGAAGGAATGACTTGGATGATATTTAGTAGATGGATCAAGGTATGTTGGGTTAAAATGTCATCTCCCGAGGCATTATACTTTTAGATATACAAACTTTGTAAGATAGGGTTCTGGAATCATCCTGAATTGAGTCATTGCATAATTTTCTCTATAAAATTTGTTTTGTAACATTTCAGACCCTGAAATCCAAAGGATATTTAGAGAAATTAGCAAGGTAGATGTGGTAACAGTTCCATATTCGGTATCATCTTACATTTGGATATACACCATGTGGAATATAGGGTATCTAACTAGTCCTATTGACTAGTATCAAACATTTGTTCTAGGTAAAACAATCATAACTTCTTTTTAGAGTATCCAAATTGAGTGAGACTAGTTGCATTGTATATTGAACATCCATTAGTAGTTCTGGTACGATTTTCAGTATTTATATCAATTATTTTGTGTGGGGCACGCTATACAAGTGAGATCTCCTAGAAAGGAAAAAAATCAACAAGTTGTAGGGAAGTTACCATAAATTCAACTTGGCACATCCAATTTTGATCATACCTATGGAATTGTAGAGAAGAAATATTAGAGGCCTAGAAAAAAGAAAATTCCATACTCATACGGGCCGAAATTTTGGAGATACAATAAAAGTAAGATTGTCTAGCAGAACCACCTCAAAATCAAGGTTTAAAGTGATACTTGGCCAACATGACACCAAAAAAGGGAACTTCTACACCAAATAAGCCTCCAAAAAATACTACTTGGACTCTTGATGAAGGTGAAGAAATGCATAGGGACATAAATGATTTACAAAAGAAGACAATAACAAAATATGAACTACAAGAGATGATGGATTCAATGAAAGCTAAGTTGGACACAATAAATACTAAGATGGGTGGTTTAAAAGGGGAGATCATGGAAGGATTGAAAAATTTCCTAATAGAGAGGACACCGGAAAGTGAAAATGTATCCCATGAAATTCATGATGAGGACACAAGGAAGGTGAATCAA
>JZKD02S1668308.1:81139-108340 GCA_000966675.3 Picea glauca
CATGTATGATGTAAGAATATAGTTATAAGATACAATATGGTTTCCCTGATGAGTGAAATATAAAGCAAGAATTTCTCTTGTCCAGAATAAATGAATACTATGGATGCATGGTTGAGTCCATTCTGGAGAGTCATGAAATTTATGTTCCAAATAATAGATTGAGGGGGAAGGTATTCCCTTTCCTCAGTAAATACTAATATAATTAGATAAAAAGGGTAAATGAGCAAATATTCTTTGTTGTCATAATAAGAGGCAAATGATTATGCCTTTGAGAATCACATGAGAAGGATTGTGAAAAATCCTGAGTTGACTGATCTTAAAAGTAGAGATGTAGGTGGGTTGCGAAACAAAACTATGACTGCTACAAGCAGGTTTAGGATTATGAATATGGTTAAGTACATCATGGATGTAAGTTAAAAAAAACAAAATATGTATGGATACATAATTTGGGTACATGACAAAGATGCATGTTTATATTCCTTATGGGATATTTGGTAAATTGCTGAAGCTAACCCAAGGTTGAGGCCATCACAAATAGTGATGGATATGAAGTAAGGAAGTTGCATGTTGAAGGAGTTCCCTGTGGAGGAACTATGTGAAGACTCTTTCAGGAAAACAAGGTCACAACCTTAATGACTGCTGAGAATTAAGCAGTGAGCCAGAAGATTATATATATACTAGAATCCCAGATTACATTTTTAAAAACATCATGTAATGAATAAAAGAATAATAAATGAATATTTTGTATTCCAAAAAAAGTTTAGGTTGAGGCCTAACCAAGGTGGCTCAAGGAAAAGAGTAGGAAGATCCCAACAGGGAGTAAATTGCAAAAGAAGAGAAAAGACAGTGAAGCCTTATAAATAACTCAGCTGGGCCAAAAAGTCCTAGGTGATGTAGAAATAATTTGAAGAAGGGGAGAGCCCTCAATTATTTTCTTCTTGTGTATCATGTTTTTCTCTGGGATGAGAAAGATAGTACGCTGATGAAAGTAAATATTTTGATACCATAGTGATGAGGATTGTATTACTGCAGAAACATTTGAGAACTGTTGTTATTGCACTCATGAAAACATTAAGGATAATGTGATGAAATACATACATATATGCTACAACATGTATGAAAATGTTTTATTAATTTAAATGTTATGGTACTTGCATTTTTAATTTACATGAAGACTAATGTGCTTATGATGTTTTTCATGTGTATAAAGAAATAGATTGGAATTGTTGAGAAATATGGTTTCCAATAATGAACAACCTCAATCAGAGGATGACTATGAGAAGGTTCTTGTTGAAAGATTGTTGAAGGGAATTTAAAAGTCCTCATGGAGCACCAATGATGGGATAATATCAGAGGGGGTGCTAACAACCAAAACAGGTATAAAAATGTTCATGCCTATGTGGCATAAGGTATGAAAGGATTGGGTAAAAATCCCTTCTAAAATGTTTTACGGTCTTAAATGTTATGTATGAAACGTTGAAAGGTAGATGTATGACTTGGGTACCCATGTAGGGTATGATTCAAGAAGGAGAAACTTAATGATGGAGGTGTGAACCTATTATAGTAAAGACTTATTGTAACCCTTGGAAGAATTCATGAACTGATATGTCATGAATACATGGACCAATCAAGGAACAATTGGAAACAAAAGTGCTTATAGATAACACATTGCATGAAATTGCTTCAAGGAAATGCATGTTTGCATAAAGGATAGACAATGGATTTCCCATTGAGGAAGGAGGACCTTCCAACATTTCTAATTACATTGTATAGGTGTTAGATAAAACCAAATTTGGGTGGCCATGAGTGTTGGCACCCTGGTTATTAATAGAGGAAGAATGATTAAAGGCATGCGTGTGAAACTTTTGAGTCTCATGTGCACTGATTTGGGATCGTGATGAACTTGTAGACGGAAGCATAGCCCTGTTGTAAGAATGAAAGAAAATGAATAAGACATGTGGTGAAGAGGTTGGTTAAATTCCAACACACCATGGCCAAGAACCTGTCATAAAGTGTGACAAACTTGAAATCACTGCAAGAGTGCATTGGGTATGAACATGGCCATGAATATTGACACATTTGTTAAATCCTTTGAAATGTTGAATTACATTTTGAAAGGTTTGGTATGTTGAAATGAGGCATAGGCAAGGAATGGGACTCCATTTTCATGTTTATATAGATGTGATGAACTATTAGAATGTATGGTTTTGAATACACACACACACACACACACACATGGATGCATGGAAACTAACAATTTGTTTGGCTGATTGAAGTTGAAAGTGTAGGAAGAAAAGGGGTCTTGGATATGGCAGCATTGTAAGACCATAAGGAAGAGCAATTTCTTGTTGAGCCAAACCACTATGGGAAGGAAATTTCCATAATTATGAATCTAGTTCCTATGTGAAACAAATATGAGAACAAAATGTGGAATTTGGAAATCTCCAAATGACAGATTTACAAGAAAATTTTTGAATTTAAAAATTTATGACGTCTCATGAATTTCTGTATACCTGTGATACAGGTGAAAGGGAAAGATCTGTGAAGAGTGAAAAGACAAGAAAATGATCCTCAGGTTCAAGGGAGAACTGTGAGAAAGAGTATAATCCGATCGCATGAAATAGAGGTTGACTTAGGAGAAGGAGAGTAACCTTCATCCCTATCTATGATTGAGTTGGGAGAAGGAGAGTAACCTTCTTCCCTAACTATTTTTGTGTTGGGAGAAGGAGAGTAACCCTTGTTCCTAGATTTCGTTGAGCCAAAAGGCTGTCAAGCTGTAAAAGCATGAAAAATGGCTACTTCTGAGCCATGAAAACTTCGTGGTAATCCATGATCGCCTAGAATATGTTGTGTTGAGGTAACACAAGCTGAAGGGATGCCTCAACAGAACAATTCTGAGGGACACCTCGATTGCAAGACTCGATAGAGTCTCTAGAATTATTCCTATGCAAGAAACCTTGTCCAGGCAAGATGGATCACCCAAGTGACTGTATAGCAGAGAAGGGGATGCCTGAGACTGGGCCTAGATGATGAGTGACCACAAGGAAGAAGAGAGCTTAATAGTTCTTGTAAACTATTGATTGGGATCATGAACACAATGGGTAGTTTTTAGTTTGCGATAAAACCTTGGCAAGGCAAGATGGATCACTCGAGGGACTGTATAGCAGAGAAGGGGATGTCTGAGCCTAGGCATAGAGGGTGAGTGACCACAAGGAAGATGAAACCTTGATAGTTATTGTAAAATATTGATGGGGATCATGCACCCAATGGGTATGTCAAGGAAAAAAAATGAGCCTAGATAAAAAAATAACCATGTGGACACAAATTCACAAACTACGCAGATAATTATTGTGCTAACAATATGAAATTTTCCTAGAAATTTTATGCAATGTTTTCACATAAGGCTATGATTAACGTGATTTTTGTCCAAGAATTATTGAAAGAAAGTGACCAAAATTTAAGGTCTGAAAAAGGACCTGATCAAGGAAGAAGGATCAAGATTTCTGAAACAGCTGAATGAGAAAGGCATGATAGGTGTTTTTTAAAAAGAACACCAAGGAAAATGTTCCTTTAAGGTGGAGGGACTTGTAACACCCTGTTTCCTTCAGCTTGTAAGTAATCATAAAATAGGATTACCATGATAAGGCATGTGGACAATGTAAATGTGTTATTGTTAAACTTCCCATAACTGACTGTTGGGGGGTGAAGCCTTGAAGTACGAGCCATGATATCTCTAGAGGAAAGAAATCAGTTAATAAAGAAAGGATGAGTGCTTGAATCATCAAACACCCCCAATGAATGGAAGCATGGTCTAGCTATAGCATGTCAGCTCTATGTACCAAAAAAACCTTCATACCTGAGTTTCCTTCTGACATAAGGAATAAGATAGGTTGGAAACCTTCCAGAGGAGGGAAGGTAAGATACATATAAAGACAAAAAGAGAGGAAAAACATGTGGACGAGATCACAAGATCGTAAGGGAGAAGTGTGAACCCAAAGTAAGTGTCGATAACATGACCTCAAGGACTCGAACACGAGTTGGATGCTAAGGAAGCATCTGGTAAACCTCACAGGGTCATTGTGACTGAGAGAGTATCTCTGAGAGATGGAGTAAATTCCCTAGTGATATCATGGCTTGGCACGAGGGTGGCCAGAGTGCTAAGAATGAATGACTTTGATCCTATGGTTGGGTGGAAAGGTGCACACCCAGAGTCAGTTGGTTGGATGCAACTTGTAATAGATAAGTATTCTCATACCCTGTGAAATTAAGCTGTAATTATGTAATGGAATGGGATATACTGTGAATGACCCAGGGATGTGTATGTTTTCTTAATGGTTATAATGTATCTCTTTATTATTGTTTAAATTGTGTATTTAAGTAAGTATGGATTGGACATGTTTGTATTTGTAAATGCTTGTGCCCTGTGGTGGTTTAAGCTAGATCCACGAAGTGTGACTTCGTCAAACTTGGGCATAGTTTCATGTACGCATGTTGAAACTTCTATTCATTCTGATTCCCTTGGAGGAGGGAGTATGTTAAAGCTCATGAGAGATAGTGCACATATGCACAGGCTCTCTGCGAGGTAGGTAGAGACCGAGAACCACTTAAGTTCTAGAGTTGAGGAATGAGCATAAGGGGTGCGCAGAAGGATTCTTCAGCCTTTCAGAGATAACAAAGCTAAGGAAGAGTAGTGAAGATAAAGTATCAAAAGGGAAGGTCCCCTTGTTTGGAAGACAAATGGATGAAATCTGTTCGGAAGAAGCCACGGTCTGTTGTGACCGTTGGATATGGGAAAGAGCATGGGAATTAACCCTTGGAGTCATTCGGACTTCACGAGTTCGATGAACTGAGAAAGTTCATCATAAGAGAGGTAAAATCCCCAAAGTCCCGAAGTCCTGAAGTTAACTCCGATCCTTAGATCTACTGATGCCTAGGAACCATCTCGACCATCATATCTAGGAGGTAGATGATAGTCAAGTCACTAGAACTACCCATGAATTAAGAATATGATAGTGAAGATGGATGTGAGCCATTTAACGGAAGGAGAGGCCATCCTGGTCATCATATCGACTCAAATACTCACTGGAGTTACTGAATCAAACACCAGCCACTCGATTTAATCAATGGTTCGAAATCATTGTGGATTGCGAAGGTGAATTTAGTGGACCTACAAGTTCATGGCCCACAATCAACCCATGTCGTTGATTACGTTGGGGATGGAAGATCAACGACTAGGATTAGACTAGAGTCGAGCGAGCACTTCTCATATTGCCAAGGTGGGGCCCCGCAATCACTCTGAAATGTCAGTCTATGAATGGATATCGAGGGTGGGGAATCATTGCAGAATGTGAAGGTGAAAGTAGCGGACGCGTTAGTTTGCGGTCCGCAATTCACCAACACCGTTGATCTCGTTGGGATAAAATATCAACGATTCTGGTTAAACCAAGTTTGGTGAGTGCTTTCAATGCTGCGGAGGTCGAACTCTATGATAAAAAGAGTGCATGTTGGGGCCCTGTAATTACTGTGAACCGTCGATTGTCGTTGACCTTCTATTTGAGTTTGATGAGATTCCTAAAAAACAAGGAGTGCATGGGAAATCGAGATCTTAAAGAAGATCAATCTCAGAAGAGATAAGATCTTTTCAAAAGTGTAGACGAGGTCAAAGGGACAAACTTGTAGGAGGAACAAAGGCCAAGGGATTTGAATACTTAGAAAATCCTCTAAGCTAGAGGAATTTGAAAGCTCAGGAGGAGGAGCGACAAAAACCATCGTATCGGTTATGGACAGGAACCTGGACCATTATATCAACATCCAGTGAACAAAGCAAGCATAGAGGAGAGGAACATATCCCATTCGTTGGATCTGAGCATGAAGGACTAGTAACTGTTGGATCCGAAAGTAAGTGCACGCGACTTAAACCTTGTGTACAAAGGAGAGTGGACTGGTCAAAGTCCCAAAGTAATTTGGGACTATCCATTTTCAAGCAGGACAGGTGGTGTAAGATCCACAACTTTGGAGGTTTGTGAAAAAGGAGGAGGACAAACAACTGAAGAAAATCTTGGTCGTTCATCGGTAGGGGAATACATGTCAAGAGCTAGTGTATTTCAGGTAAAAGCACTCTTGAGAAATGGGTGCATAAGAGTTGAAATTCCCGAAGCCTGGAGAGATGGAGTCCCAAAGTAAATCTCAACTATTGGCCTGGGGTGAAATTAAAGTTTGAGATTTGAGGTCACCGTGTCTTGGAGAGCCGAAAGAGATCTGAGCCGTCAGATCCAGAGGGACACGTGACAACAGATCGTAAACTTTGGAAAAATCACTTCTAGAGTTTCAGGTTGAGAGTTGAAACTCCTGAAGCCTGAAACATTGAAACATCAAAGGGTTGAAGTGTCGAAGAGCTGAAGATCTGAAGTGTTGAAGAGCCAAAATGATGAAGCATCAAAGGGATGAAGTAGATATGAACCATCAAATCCAGAGGACAGGTGGTGTGGATCTGTGGATTTTGGGTAAAGACTCAAAGTAAACGTCGACCGTTAGATAATCCAAAGTAGATCTTAACCATCACATCCAGAGGATAGGTGGGATGAATATGTGGATTCCGAGAAAATACCCTAAGTAAAAATCAATTGTCGCATCATCTAAAGTAGATCTGAACCATCAGACCTAGAGGATGGGTGGTGTGAATCTGTGGATTTTGGGTGAAAACCCAAAGTAAACGTTGATCGTTGAATCGTTTGAAGTAGATATGAACTGTCAGATCCAGAGGATAGGTCGAGTGAATCTGTGGATTCCGGGTAAATACCCAAAGTAAACATCAAGTTTCAGACCGCCCAAGTGAATCTGAGTTGTCAGATACCATGAGTTCCAGAGGAGGAAAGTTTGAGACTTGATATTTTCGAAGCTCGGAGAGCCGAAAATCCGAAGTAAATCTCAATCATCCGATCAGCCAAAAGTATATGAATCTTCATATCGTCTAAAGTAAATCTCAGGCGTCGGATCACCCAAAGTGAATCTAGAGCATTTGATCCAGAAGAGACGTGCAATGAATCTGTGGACTCTGAGTAAATACCCGAAGTAATCCTCGATCATCACATCAAGTGGATATAGGTATAAATCCACACACTTCAAGGAGAGAGAAAAGTTGAGAGTGGAGAATTCCGAAGTGTGGAGACACGAAGGGATCACTACCATTGATCCGAGGAGGACACATGTCATTGGATTATATCCTTCAGATAAAATCCATTGGGAAAAAGGGTGAAGTTTGAGATTTGAGATATTAGAAGTTCGAAGACCCGAAGGAGATATCGACCATTGATCAAGAAGAGGGACACATGACCGTTGATCTAGTTGAAAGGTCAAACACCCAAAAGTAGAAGCATGGCCTTTTATTTAGGAGGACAGGTTTTCGCAGATCGTCAACTATGGAATATTGAGGTACAAAGGAGAGAAGGGTTTGAGAGTTGAAACTCCAAAAACCCAAATCGTGAAATAAATCACAGTTGTTGATTTAGGAAGGTTAGATATGATTCGTAGATTCGAAAAGGATGGATCTGAGAAGACAAGTTCAGAAGCACTATCTAGGTCGTGAGATCGATGATCCCATAGCATTATGGGGATCAGAGATGCACAAACTTTAAAAATTTGAGGGTGGGCTGCAATGCAAACCACGGTTTTGAAGAAAGGACATGTGGAGGCTCAAGGAGAATTACGGGCCGAAAGGTAGTATGGTTTCAAACCGCCTTTGGCAGCACCTGCAGTTATTTGTTTGCAATATTTTATCTCTCAAGGTCACCTTAAGGAGGGGCTTCTCAAAAAAGGGGATAGCACCCAAACTCAGAGATTCCCCAAGCACGAAGAGGACATCGCAGGTACCATTAGACCTTCTCCCGGAATTCAAAAGGGTATACGTTTAATTACAGAGTGAGACCATCAGGATATCAGAGAGTTTTTTGGCTTTAGAATCAGAGATCCTTGACCGAGAGGTTGGACTGGTTCCCCGAATTTCCAAATTAGAAACCATGAATGGAGAATCTATCCTTTAAGAAAAGAAAAAACATGTATGTCCTATCGTGGGTGTGTTACATTCATGCAATTTATTATGATGATGTTTTATGTATACTTTGGTATCTTGGATGGAATAATCTATTACAGTTTGAATATTTGGTGGACAAAGAGGAAATCCACTCAAGGGAAGGGATCTTGTCTCAATGAGGATGAATATTTGATGCTACTTCCTACAAGCTTGGGAAATGGGAAAATACTTGTGAAAATAACCTCCAAAGTTAACTTGGGTAAATGGGTAGAAGGGTAAAGGATTGTATTTCACTCTTTCCTTGTTTTGGACACTTGTAAATTCACCATCAAGGCCAAATTTGCCTTTGCATGGAAGAAGGGAAGGCCAAGAGACAATCTTGGAAAGATGCTACATTAAGAGGAATTATAAAGGAAAATGATTGTGCATGGTAGGGGTTGTTATGGGACTTATCGATAAATATTGACATAAATATATCTCCTTAGATCCACCTAGATCTAGAACAAAACAAAACAAAATATGATGTTTTCCCTAAGCTCTAACCATTGATTTTACTATTTAACAAGAGATATGAAACATATCATTTAAATATCACTCTCTCCTGCCATTGTGTCCTATCTCCACTTTGGTGCTCCTATGATATTGAGTCTACAAGGGAACATAAGCCAAACAAAGTGAAAGCAATATACTATACTCAACAAGAACCTATGTATGTGATCAAGGAATCATACAATAAAACAAATCAAGTTTTATGGGAAAGAAACATATCACTGTATCATATTAAAATGAAAGTGGAGATTACAACCAAATCCTTGATTTCGCAAGGTCCCCTCTCGATGAATCTTTTCTCCAATACACACACTTTCTCTAACCTTGAATGAAGAAGATCCACAGTGACTTTATGAACTAAAATGAATCCCTTAAGTATGAACTAAAGTAGAATTCCTCATCCAATTCTTATCCTATTCAATCTTCATTAATCTTAGCCTTTTCCATGAGAAATCCCTTTTTGTATAGGGGAAAGAGATATGGTTGAAGAGATTAGGATGATCCCACCAAATCAGAGAAGCGAGTAAGATCCAAACCATTCATATGCCACCTAATTTTCTAGAAGATCCCCTTCTAGAACTTTCATGAAACTTGACCTTTTCTTAGTCTTTTGACATCGTCACCTGCTAGCTATAGAGTATACCATAGAGACGTCGTAGGCCATCTTCAAGGAAGGGGGTGACGATCAAGCATTATCACACCCTGTGTATAATACATCCTGAAACGACCTTTCTTCATAAGGTTTTCAATAAGAGAAATTCAGTCACTTCCCTCATGGTAAAATACTCTTTTTGGGAACATGAAAACATGTTTGTCAACGGATCACTGGGGTGACCAAAATAATGTGTAATAGAATGCCCCCCAAAGTATGATATTGGAACTCATGACAACCAAAATACCTTGTAGAATGTGTGTATGTGTCGGAAACAAGGAGTGCACCGATCGGGAACCTGGAAACAGTCAAGCATCAACATAATAATATACCATTGTATGAGGTAGGAATTCCCATACTCAATTTACAAAATGTCCAGTGAGTCATGGCCACTAAATATACACTGTGGATCCATGTCATTATGAATCGGTATAGCCACCGGTAATACATTGTGGATATACACTTTTAACAATGACTCAAATTCAGACATAGCCACGAGACATACACAGTGGATCTATATGTCAATACAAATCATAAATACTCCATCGCAACATGGATCAAAATGGTGAGATCCAGGGTATTCATTTCCATCATCCCTAAGTATGAATCTAACCATGCGATTATAGGTGTTGAATTTGAACATGGTAGAAACCACTTGATTACCAATCAATGATGAGAACCATTAACAAGTGTGAGGGAAATAAATATTGATGTCAATTACTCCCAAGGTACCCTAGTACAACCCAAGGAATGTGAATAAATGATTTGAGGTCAAACACTCGATGGAATCTCCCAATATTGGGTCAATGATGTGAACCCACTTTTGAAAGCGAAGAGACCTACAATTGAGGCATGCAAGCTCTAAGGTACTAAATGATTTCTAAGTATTGTTCCTGGATAATGATCTGAAGTCGATAGGAAAAGACTTGTCAGAGGAGGGCCTTAATGTATCCCCCATCAATGGCATGAAATAAGTAACGTATTTGAAGTATATCATAGTATTAACTGATTAAAAAATAACACAGGGAAGGACGACATGGTAGAAAATTTATAATTGCAGATGGTCGACTCTATAGAAGGCTTATTTAGGTTGGACTTCTCTTGAACATATGAATGACACGACAATAATCTTTTTAGCATTGACTCAAGGAGGACCCGACATATGAAAATGCATATGGTCAAATGAGAGACAAATGGATTTCCTAACCCAAACACAACGACAAAGAGGGGTGCCATGTTCAAGAGCGACTCTTATTGCCACTAACACAAATACAGAGACATTTCTTTCCCAATTTTCCCCCACCATTTTTGGTGAGTACCTTTTTATTTTTATACAATCTTGAGGAGGATAAAATATGCTTGTTGATGTAAGATCATCCTTCAGATAAGTCCCTTAGAGTATGTTTAACGAACCCTAAGAAGGAGTGGTTTGATCCCATATGGGTCTTTCGATGTTTGTTTAATGAGTCCAAAGAGAGAAAACTCGGGGTTTTTTCAGGTTTAGAGAGATTGAAAACACTTAAAGAGAACTTCATCAGTTCTTTTTCATAAATTAATTCGATGAGACCGAAAAAGTGATAACCTACCGCTCATCAAATTTTTTCTTCAAAGACTTTTACGAGCGTGAAAATAACAAGGTTGCTCAACAATCTTTTCATTTTTACGAAGCGTGAAAAGAGCTTAAAGGATACTCCATGGGTTTCATTTTTTATCTTACCATTACGAGTTCAAAAAAATGACAAAAGACTACTCGATTACATTCTCATGGTTTCACGAGCGTGAGAAAGAATCAAGAATTGCTCAAATTGTTTCCTAAAAAATGCTAAAAGGATCTGTACATGTGTACAAATGCATAAAAAACAAACCAAAAAATGAATCCTTGTTTCAACGGTTCACTCCTAGACTTTTTATCTACAAAAATAAAACACTTGCAAAGTCGTTAGGACTTTAGGGTTTAGTTGAAAGATATAAAATAATATAAAATATAAATGAAAAAGTGAAAAAATAATAAAAATGGGTAAATCTTCAGTTCACTATTCCATTTTTTATTTCACCTAAACTTTGTCCCAAAACCCTCTATTTACCTTGATTTTCCACTGCATATTGTGGAGGGAATGTTTGATCATTTGACGAATGGCTTCCATAGAACAAGTAATTTTCATCTCTTTCAACTTTCCATGGATCAAAATTCATTTTTCTTTGGTTAGAAATAGGTTTTTTAGTTAAGTTTTTGAGGGTATCTATGCACGGAGGTCATTGCAGGTGCCCTATATCAGGCCCTATGACAATCTAGGTTCATCTCATGCGGCCTTAAAGATGGCATGTGACGACTCCGCACTGTGTAGATTCTCTGGCCTACGATGTGCGCAACTCAAAATTTTTTTAAGATAGATTTTCCAATAAAAAAATTCCAAGGAAGAATATAATGGTGTTAATCTCTCTTTGATGTTCCATTGCAGGTTTTCCACATTAAAAATGCTGGAATAACATGAGAGAGAGAGAGCATGAGGAGGAAGACTACTTTGTCGGGAATGACCCTGGAATGGTAAATTCCCTTTGGTAGTGTGGATTGTTAAAATTCTTTAAGATCCAGGGGTTTTGGGGAAATAATACCCTATGGACTAGCAGACTAGGGTCAGACTTGCATGCAGATTTTGATCGTAAAGAAATGACCTTTTAACCTACCACCCAAAACTTAGACCCCTCTTTCAAGACACATGCATGGAAAGGAACTACTAACCTTTTTATTGATGTTTGGCGTAGATCCTCCGTTGCACTTTGCCCGCTTACTTGTGCTACTCCTTCCAAAGTTAACCTGCAATCAAGACAAAACACTATGCATGCAGGCTATTTTTCTACTTGAGGGTTAGAAATTAAGCATAAATTAAACATATCATAGATAACTCATGCATTGGGAAGGGAAAAGTATTCTTTTGTTATTTTCAAAATGAATCAACTTACAATCAAAGTCAAGACCGGCCACCGCTCCTTGATCTTGATCCTGGGCTCCTCCTATTCTTTTGTCCTCCAACTGCTTTGCGTTAATTCTCCTTAGGCTTGAGGAAAGGCTAAAGGGTTGGGACAAATGGATTTGTTAAATGGGCAGAGTTTCTTTGCTATAATTTTCCTCTTCCAAATAGTACCCCTACCCCTTCTTTTATAGGCTAGAAGGAGCTAGAGTTTTGGATGAACTCTCAGCCATGCATGGCCGGGAGTTTCAGTTAACTGACCCATAGCTTTTTGTCCCATCGGCAACTTTCTTATTTTTTTTCTTTGTTAGGTAAACACGGGCTGTAGTAGGCCTGCCAACGTTCACCCGCGTGCAGTAGTGGGTTAGGGCGCGTGTACCTTTACCCAAGAGGATTTTTAAAGAGGTTGTTCAACAAATGTTTTGGCAATGAAGGTATATGAGTTGGCCTGATGCCAGGTAAGAATGTGTGGTGCAATTTAGGGTTATAACACTAGGGTATGAGGGCCCAACTGATATTTCTTGAATACCTAGTTCACATGTGGGATGTGAATGAATAGGAATTTCGTGTGGGTGATCACATTCTTATGATAGATATTGAGGATATCTACTTCTTGATCGGGCTATCTCATTGTAGGTCCCGAGTCACACTTACAGGAAGCAAAGGTGGAGGTTCACCCATGAACCACTATATCAACGAGCATTGTGTGTAGGTACTCAGAAGCATAGAGGTAAAGTCACTATAAGAGACATCCAAGACTTGCCCCTTTGGACCATCCTCTACACCATCACATGAATGGAAGGGAGTGTAGCTCCCCATATGGCTCTTAAGATCTATTTCCAGTATGCACTGGAATGTATGGAGCCTCGATTTTTCAACTAGTGTGAAGGGGTTCTCAAAAGAATGAAAAACAAATTGACCAAGTGCAAGAGTGGTGACCTGAAACAGTTTGGATATGGGTCGATTTTAGTGTCCTTCTTCCTGGAGAGGGTCCCAATATTTCACTTACAGGTAGAATGGGGTATAACTACCCCATAGGATCCAAGAATGAAGAGGTGGGTCAACCTCATGGAACGACATGCAATTGGTCCTATCGTTATATATAACGATGTTTTCTTCAACTAGTTGAGAAATTAGATGCTCATGGTCGATGACTATGCCTATGTCATATTAGAATTCCAAGGAGATTTCGATTTATCTCTTCCCAAGGGTTCCCAATGGGGGGGCATATGTAATAAGGACATTTTTTTTTTATAATGTTTTGTGATTTTTTAATATATATATTTTTTTATGTTCTTTATCCGATGACTAATCAAATGCACTTTGATGATGCAAACGTGGGACCTTATCATCCTCTAGGTTCATCCCCTATCCAGATACAAGGGGAAAGAGTTGACATAGCAGGAGTAGTTTTTGCCGACTACAAGACTATAGAACATAACTTGGAGGGGCTCACGATGAACATCTCAAATGCCTCCATTGACGATATCCCAAGGCATTATCAGTGCCACACAGTGAGCGTATCTTCTTCCATTGGTTGACTACTCCCTAGAGTAGCACAGGAAGTCGCATGTTATAGTGAGAAACATCCTTGATGCTCTATTTCTATATGAAGCCATGTGCTTCACATTTTTGATATTTTGATCTTCGAAATAAAGCACTTTTTGCAACACTTTTATCATTATATATATATGAGGCTTCTACCAGCTTACTTGTTCTATATAAAAAGTGTGATTGGATTTTATAAATGTCTCAATTGTTTGTCTAACACATAATTAGCCACAACATCTGTTAATGTATTTAGACATCTAGGAATGTGTTGATATTAAATATAATCAAAATGACGTTCCAAGTGGAGAATTCGTAAATATACCCTTAACAATGTAGGACTTCGAATGGGGTAGACATTACTCAACTATAGGACTACTAACTACGAATCGAGTCATACAATAAGGTGACAGATTCCAAGTGAAACAACGTCGGTCAATAATTTGATGACAACATTGTATTCCACGATATTGTTAGTTGCACAACCAAGAAAAACACCGTGTAGACTAATCAATTCATGTGTAGGTGCATAGATTGCCCAAGTAGCAGATGCTAAGTTTTGAGTGATGCGACTAGCACCATCAATGAAACAAATGTAGGGTAGCGAAGACACCAACATTTGGAAACCAAGAACAATGCAAGGTAATCATTTTAAGGTTGAAACCAAACAACGAAAAAGCACACAAGAGTATGATACACTAAAATACAAGAACTCATGCAAAAAATGACTCAAGCATAGTACTTCTTTAAGTAAAGCCCATTTTTGGGTTCACTCAAAGGGATTCCATCATAATCAACCAGCTCATAATCTCCCTTCTCCAGCACATGTTTGACAATGTAAGGGCCTTGCCACATGGCCTCAAATTTACCGGCCCCTAGAAAATCATGATCTTGCTCGTAAACAAAAACTGGATCACCTTCAGAAAAAACACATGTCTTGACATGTTTTTCATATTGGGATTTAACACATTTCTTTAGATTTTAAATAAATAAGGTGGCATCACGACAGATTTCATCTAATTGCATCAAATACAAAAGACACTCCTCTTCGGCAGAGGTATTGGGGAGAAGTTCAATGACCAGTTTCAAATACGATATTTCACATTCAATTGGTAAGATAGATTTGATACCATAAAATAACTGGAAAGGTGTGAATCCCATGGAAGACTTGACAGATGTCTGATAGGCCCATAATGTCGAGAACAACATCATGTGCTAGTTTGTCTTTTGAATTCCTATCATTCATTGAAGCATAGTAATGAGAACTTTGTTTATTGCTTCAACCTGGCCATTGGCCTATGGGTAATAGGGGGTTGATATTTCATGGCGAAGACCCAAATTTTCAGTAATTTCAGACATCATAAAATTCCAAAAATGGCTATCGTGATCAGTAATGATGGCTTGAGGAACACCAAACCGAGTAATGATATCATTGAATATGAAAAATGTTGCAATTTTTCTGGTGTTATCGAATGTAGGCATCACCTCAGCCCATTTAGTGAAATAATCAACACCTACAATGATGTATCCATGCCCCCCGACTGAGTGAGGGTTACATGTCATGAAGTCAATGCCCCATTTGGCAAATGGAACAACGAAAACTATAGGATGTAAGGGAGAATGATGAGATCTTATCTTGTTATTATAAGTTTGGAAAGAATGGAATTTCTGGACAATAGTAATACAGTCCTTAAATAAAGAAGGCCAGAAATAACTAGCTCGTAATATATTTTGGGAAGTGGCATACCCATACATATGACCGCCACATGCTCTAGAGTGATAGTCATTCAAATCATTCTCAGTTTCATCATAGGTGAGACATCCTCAAAAAATGGAATCAACACCACCGCAATAAAGGGTATCACCAAGAATGATGTATTGGCAGGCTTGATATCATATACAACGACGATATGTACTAGATAAATCGAGACGAAAAGTTTGATTCTAGAGATAGATAATAATATATTCGTACCATACATCATCAGAAATGTTCATAAAAAGGGATTTGTCAAGCAACGAATCCTTTGCCACATTTTTTGTCTCAGTAGTGGGAAGGTCACATATCAGTTCGGAAAAAACCAAAGATTTCTTTGATTTGGCACGTTCTAATTCCAATTCAAACTCCTTGAGAATCACTATCCATATAGATTACTTGAACCCTAGCAATTATCGAGTGAGTATATGTTGCATGGGGCTGCAATCAGAAATAATAGTGGTTCTGCGTAATAAGATATAATGACGAAAACATTAGACAACTTGAATAGTTTCCAAGGACAGTTTCTCCACATGTAGGTATTTGTTTTCGGTAGTCCTGAGACTCCGACTCAAATAGTATATCACATGTGAATCATCCTCTTGGACTAAGACCATGGCAATGGTAGAGTCCAAAGAAGCTAAGTAGAGGAAATCATCCTGGCTATAGTTAGGGGGGAACAATAATAGTGTACGGGTTAAGGCAAGCTACAAAGCTTCGAAGGATTTGTTTGTAGTATCATACCATACAAACTCATAACCTTTATTGAGTAGCCAAGTGAATCCTTTCATCAGTTTAACATAATTGGGGATGAATCGACATAAACATTTTTCCTTCCCTTGCAAACTTTGTAGCTAGTGTAGTGTGGAAGGAGGAGGTAGATTAAGGATAGCCTCAGCCTTCAAAGGGTCTACTCGAATCTCATGTATCAACATGATAAAACTAATAATTCGGTCAGACTCCACACAAAAAACACATTTGTGTGGGTTCAAACGTATGCGATAATAATGACATCGTACAAAAATGGCCCTTAAATGTGTCGGGTGATCTTGTCGACACATGGAATGTTCTGGTAGATCGTCAAGATAGGGTTGCACAATGTGCTTAATATCATGGAAAGCATAAGACATAGTGCACTGAAAAGTCACGCCAAAATTCTTGATACCAAAGAGTAATTTTTGGTAGGCAAAGGTTCCCTAAGGAAAAATAAAAGAAGTCTTGTGTTGTTCTACTGGTAGAATATTAATTTTATTATATCTAGAGAAACCATCCATCAAGGAGAATATTTCTCTCCCGGCGCAATCATCGACGATTTGTTCGATAAAATGGGTAGGATAATTGTCCTTAGGACAAGCCTTATTTACATCCCTATAATCCACACAAACGCAGATGGTTCCTTGTTTATTATTCATCGTAACTAGATTGGATACCCAATCATTCAAAGCCATGGGATAGACAAAGTCGGCTTTAAGAATTTTTTCAACCTCAAACTTGATAGTAGCAGCTTTGCATGGATGTAATGGGAGAAGTCCTTGCCGAATAGGTTTAACGTTTGGGTATGTCTTAATCTCATGCACAACGATATCAGGATCGATACCTGGAATTTCTTCATAAAACCAGGCGAAAACTTCACAAAATTCTTGGAAAAGGGGTTTATAAGTGTGGACATCATCAATAGAACACGAGGCCCCGATATGAACATTCTCCATGACTCTAGGTTTAATTGATATGTCAAGAGGAAAGGTATCTGAAAAGTTACTCAAGTTCCCTCGATACAAAACATCTTGTGTTGACTCAAGAACTGAAGAGATAACAAAAATGGTCGACAAAGTCAAAATATGTTGGTAACTCTCTATGGTGTCGTTTTCTAGGAAGAGGATAGAATGATGATGTCTATTGTCCCATGGAGTATCTTCCATAGACAGGACTGACATGATCATCTAATCCATAGGAAAGATCACGTGAAACAGGTCATGAGATGAATCATAGAGAGAAGGAGAAGAGGGAATTGTCAATTGAATAGCTTGGTAAGAAAATTCAACTGGACTTAAAGGAATATTTTCATCGTAATGAAGAAAATCACTAGCGTTAGGTACTATCCAGGGGTCACATGACTCAGGGGTTTCACAAACAATGGTGGATATCATATTAATTGAAGTGACAAAAGGAGAAGGAACATCGGGTGGTGGGATTGGAAATGTACCCATCAAAGTTGAATATTTCAAAAGACCCACGTCAATATTGTCGTAACCGGGAGGTGTCTTTGAGATAAAAGGAGCATTGCTACTATGAGAATCAAAATTAAAGAAGGAAAGTTGGTCAACAGTAATAAACTTTCCTTGGTGTGGGAAACATATCACATGGAAAAGGGTAGACACAACTACATGCATGGAATCAATCCAGTTGTGGCCAAGCAGAAGATTATAATCGAGAGGTGCATTGAATACCTCAACTTCTACATTGACTGATTTACCTTCTAACGTAATAGACAACAAAGGAAGAAAACCGTAAGGTTTAAAACCTGTACTATTGAAGGATTATGTGTATTGTATGATTCGGTGAGGGAAGGAGAGCTAATATATTTCCAAGAAGTAACAGACATAACACAAGTTGAGGCTCCTTCATTGATAAAAGTTCTACAAATATTATTGTTTTCAACAATAACTTGGATATGAAACGCTAACTGAGAAGGAAGCCTTGGAATGTGATATTCCAAGTCAAAGATTAATAAATTAGTATATGTGGGGTCAATTCCACCAACGGCCTTTAACAGTGCCTTCCATTGAGAAGGAAAACTTTGAAGGACTTCGAGAGATGACATCGCAGAGAGTGCTTGCGCAAGGTCTTATAAAATGTTGTAGTTTTGTGCAACACACACGTGAGGATTGAATGCAGAATTTCGAACAACACCCTTGGGAGGAGAGAGAAGAGATGTATCGAGACCTAGTCTTTCGAGATGAAGAGTATTGTTTTGAGTTGAACTTGGGGGAGAAGGTTGAACCAACGAAGGTGGTATATCATCAACTTTCTCTTTTGACGGAGAGTAATCTTTGGCTCGAGTTGCGACTGCAACTTCGTTGTTTTTAGAGTCACTAGTACACATAAGGACATAAGACGAGGTAGAAGGAGAATCTTGGTCATGAATGACCATTTGGGCTTGCGGTTGAGAAGGGAAAGGTTGTGACAAAATGACAGGTGTAGAGGGCTTTCTGGCCCCTTGGAGGAACTTAGTGACCTCATCATGTTGTGGACAATCTTTCCTATAATGATCGTCACCACAAATAAGGAAAGGGTAACGAGGTTTACGTTTATCTTTCTCATCAGTAGTTTGGATTTTGTCTTTATTAGATTAAGGATTATTATTCTTGTCCTCCTTGTTCTTACCCTTTCCTTTCTTTTTATTTTGGTTTTTCCCGACAACTGTGGATTGAATAGAATTAACCTCAGCAGTCTTACCAGTGGAAGGAGTAGGAGAAGGAGTATTTTGTACATTATAATTATTAGATTTGGGATTGGTGTGACCGACATGTGCAGAATGAGTCTCATAATGAAAGGTGTCAATCACACCATTAGCAGCATGAGAATTTGTGGGGGGCGTAGGGGTAGGGTTTGTGGAAGGACAAGGAGCATTAGAGATCGAATCGTAAAGTGTTCCTGTTTGCAAATAAACGGGATCTAGATATTGACCATGACTAATCGCTTTCTCTTCAGTGAAAACACCACCCATGGTGACATCATGAGCGATAGGTCCAATGAGTGATTTGGTAAACCACTCAGCCAATAGTTGATCACGAAGAGGAACTTTGATTAAACGTCTTCTTCTCCTCCACTCATGGATGTGATAAAAAATATGAGTGGAAGAGGATTGTTTGAAAGAAATCAAAATTTTGGTTCATGTCTCGTATCGAATTGGCAACTGGTAATGTGTCAAAAAGGCCATGGCTAGGGTGTCAAATTCATTGAAGAATCCTCATGGTATCTCAATGTACCATTTTTTTGCTGAACCCGTGAGAGTTCATTAGAAAAGTTGTAGTATTATGGATTCATCCATCAAGGATTTGGATGAACACCACAGATAAAAATTCATAACATGATTATTCATATCTTCTCCTGCTTGACCGTCAAATTTAGAAATTTCGGATGGTAACTCGGCCAGTATGAATAGCTAATAAGGATAATGTAAGATAGGATCATTCAAAATCCTAGACAAATCAAGTAAATCCAAAGTGGCTAGAAAAGGAAACTATCATTTCACTTGAGGAAACTAGTAGTTCTGAGGGGGAAGCCCCGTAGGYATACTAGTAGGACCATAAGAAGTCTACAGATAATTAGACAGTTTGGATAGTTTCAGTTGTGGAGKATTTTGAGGCAAATATCCCACAKGGTTGGGTTGATTAGTTATGTTCTCTTGGAAAGGAACATTAGAYTGAAATTTTTGACCCCGAGTGGGATTCAAAGAATCTAGATAYRGTTGAACGAGGTTAGAGGGTACRAAAGCATACTTGAGAATGTTTCCCCCCAGATGGTTGTAKATTTCCTTGGAAGGGAAGATTCCAAGGCTGAGATTGTACCACATGTATGTTTTTTCGATAAAMTGGGTTATGGAYGCCAACCTAAGGTTTCCCCACAAGTTGAGGTTTTCCCCCAATCTGAGGTTCTCCCCCAAATTCAGGTTKCCCCCCATCTTGATGTTGACCTCCAATAGTAATTTGGAAACCAAAAGTGATAGAATGACTGGTGCCKCCAATTGGATTGGAGCCACTAGGGCCAGGATGATGAGATCCTCCCAACAAAGGTGKAGGAGGAACATAAGGCCMTCCYAAGAGTATATGGGCAGGTGTAGGAACAAACTGACTTGCAGTGTTGTACCYAGGGGGAACAAAAATTCCAGAACCTCAAGATGGAACCTGGGTAGGGATAGAAYTGGATGTATTCAAAGCTCTATACCCAGGGKGAAGTGATRGATTTGTTCTATACATAAGTGGTGTCCCAATACGAGCTTGGGAGATAACTACATTAGCAGTAGAAACCATGGTATCTTATGGGATTACCATAGAATGARGCCATCTGGAGAGGAAKAATCGAGTGAGAATCGACCARCAACTTGACTGAAATGATGGTGACACCACTAGTGGTGCTAGTAAAATGGTCTAAAGGTATTGTATAGGTAACATACGTCTCATGCATTTTCGATGCCATAGTTTGATCAGGACTCACTCCTAGGTTTTCGTAAAGGTCACGTACTATCAAAGGGATGGAACTAGGATTGGAAGTTCCAATAGTGTGATTCAAGGTCCTAAATGATTCACTGTGAAAATGTGGTTCCTCTACTCGAAACCCAACGTTAGGTACAATAGGTACTCCAGTACTTTAAACAACAACAATATCTCCTAATGAATTCATCTAAAGGAAATGTGCGTCTTGTCTAATACTCAATAATGGATTTTGGGGGAGTCATAAATCCTCTAAGGAATCCTAAAAAAATTTAAATTCTTCCAAAGAGTGTGTGCTTCCAACTTGAGAAGTTACTTCATTATTGACTACTCCCTCGGGAGAACCTTCTGGTGAGTTAGGAAGAAAAGGGAGATAACCTTCTAGATCTTCCGGGGGTAGCCCTTACATCCTACGTGAATGATGAAGGCTGATGTTGGATGAACCAAGTAAAGAACGAAAAAAATCCATAGCTAACTAGAGAAAATGAACAACACTCACTAATAAAATCTAGGAATCAAAACAGGCAAACAAACCTTCTTATTTTGAATTCACTAGTTGGTGATGAAATCCAACGTCGTGAAATAAAGACAAGAAGGGGTTGGGATAAAGCGGGTGGAAAAGTTACATTGAAAACCTTCTTAACGGACTTACACCCTGGTGCAAGCTCCCACACATAATCATAGGTATACCCTCGAACGAGCCCGAGTGAGTTTGGCCAACGTCAATTCTAGGTACTGTGAAGACTTGCACCTCCACAGTCACCTCATGTAAAGACCCTAGAGAGATAGGCTACTAAGGTTACCAACTACAATAGTGATGCCTGGGGAAACAATCGATAGTTTGATCCACGTGTAAAGGCAGGGTATCTAGCTCGAAATCAACTTGAAATGATTCCAATCATAATTGTGGGTATACCTTCAGGTGACTCCCAATAATATGCACAATCTCTACACCAATACCAACATTTTAGGGTGAGTAACTCTGACAGTCTCAATGCGACCTCAGGTTTGAGCCTTGTGTGAGAAGGGCTTCCCAAGACAAAATGTAGAAATTCTATTTGAAATCTCCCTATCACAACATACTATTGTGTGTTTTGATGCTTTGGAGAGTGTTCCTTACAACCTATTCCAAAGCCCTATCCTAGCTAATGTTGGTGAAAAAAATCCCTAGAAAATAAAAGTTACTAATAAATTTTAAATTTACGTTGTGTTTTAGAGGCTATTGTTTACTGAAAAGGGAGATGAAGATGAAATGATGATGTTGTGACCTTGACCCAATAAAATTAAAAAAGAGATGAATGTGAAAATTTTCAATTCAATGAACTCTAATTACAGTAGGGAGAAGGTATTCTTTTGAAGTACAAAAAATCTACGAATTGCAATTCATTAATTTCAAATGAACACAATTCCAAATAATCATGAAATACAAAGTTTTCCACTTCTCTTCAACAAATATTTTGAATGTAAGAATTTTCTTATAAGGGATTACTAAAAGAATAAATGAATTCAATTCATCCTTTTCAAAACAAAATCAGAGATGTAATGATGAAAGGAAAATGTAACCCAAGAAAATCAAGACACCCTCAATACAATTCCCAAATCAAACTTGTAATATAGACAAAAATGAAAAATACAAGAAAACTTTTTGTCATATGCAAGCAAAATATGTTTCCTAATCAAAAAACAATATGAAAAATAAAATGAATCCAAACTTCATACAAACCAAAGACCCTTTTTCAAACAGGCACCCAGATCAAGATCGAGATTATATCCTTATGACAACAATCACAGGTAAAAACTTGCAAAATGAAAAGAAAGACTTTCAATCACTAAAAACCAATCAAGAGAAAGATTTAAACTTAGAGATCTATCAAACATGGGCATTAGAATTTCAGCCCAGGTGACTAAGGAAAAACTAGGATGGAAAAAGAGAAATTGACTCACTCCAACAAAATCTACAGGAGCCATTGCAGGCTGGGTATGGGACACAATGCGGTGAGAAAGGATCGTCACAGGCTACTACCTGAGCACAATGTGACGTCGCAACACTGGATTGGTCAAGTAGAGTGCGACATTTAGGGGTCATCATAGGCTGTCAATGTGACAGAGTGCGACGATCTTTGTAAATGAAGAAAAATTGGGAGAAAGACAAAAAATCTAATGGAACTTCTAGACCCAGGGAGTCCATATGGATCACCCACAGACTTAGAGAATGAAATTTATCATAGGAAGCCAGGCTAAAGGAAAATGGGAAGAAAAAAATCAAAAGGAGGTTRTACTCCCCAGTATGGTCACCAATTTTKTTATAGGACTTATCRGTAAATGCTGACATAAACATATCTCTCTAGACCCACCTAGATATAGAACAAAAYAGAACAAAATATGATKCWTTCCCTAAGCTCTAACCAATGAGTTTACTATTTAACAAGAGATAWGCAACATATCGTTTAAATATCACTCTCTCCTACCATCATYGTCCTTTCTCCACTCTAKTGCTCTTGTGATATTGAATCTGCAAGGGAACACAAKCCAACCAAATTGAGAGCAATATAATATACTCAATGGGAACCAATGTATGTGATCAAGGAATCATACAATAAAACAAAGCAAGTTTTATGGGAAATAAACATATCACTATATCATATTAAAATGAAAGTAGAGATTAAAAACAAAGCCTTGATGTCGCAAGGTCCCCTCTCGATGATTCTTTTCTCCAACACACAAACTTTCTCCAACCTTGAATGAAGAAGATCCACAATGAATTGATGAACATAAATGAAGTCGTTAAGTATGAACTGAAGTAGAATTCCTCATCCAATTCTTAGCCTATTCAATCTTCATTAACCTTAGCATTTTCCATGAGAGATCCCTCTTTATATAGGGGAAAGAGAGATGGTTGAAGATATTAGGATGATCCCACCAAATCAGAGAAGTGAGTAAGATCCAAACCATTAGGATGCCACCTCATATTCTAGAAGATCCCCTTCTAGAAATTTCGTGAAACTTAACCTTTTCTTAGTCTTTTGACATCATTGCACCCTAGCTGTAGAGCATATTGCGGAGACGTCGCAGGAAAACTTTATGGCAAGGGTCATCGATCATGCATCGTTGCACCCTATGTATAATGAATCCTGTGATGACCTTTATTCATAAGGTTTTCAAGAAGAGAAAGTCAATCACTTCCCTCATGGTAAAAGACTCTTTTTGGGAACATGAACACATGTTTGTCAATGGATCACTGGGTTGACCAAAATAATGTGTAATAGGGGTTGGCTGGATCATGAGGATGGTATAGAAACTTGTTTTATGTGAATGATTGATTGGTAAGAACTATGTATATACCAACTAGGTCTTTGTGGATTAAGGGGTTGGGAGTGTACTTGCAACTTGAAGAGGTGCTAAATTTAAATATGCATGGCTCCTTGTACTATTTTCTTTTGGGCCCAAATCCAAAGATGCAAATGCTATGTGATTGTGATCACCAAATGAATGTGGTAGGGAAGGATGCCACTATTGTTGTGGTTGCAATCACCAACTGAAGGTGGTAGTCAAGTTTCTGTTTGAAGGGGAGCACCACTATTGTTGTGGTTGTGATGACGAGTTGAAGGTGGTAGTAAGAACTTTGCACACCATAATCTTGTGGGATTTGGAGGTGTTGCAAGTCAATGAGCCTCTCCACCACACCTAGATTGAATTTCTATAATCCTGAATTTATTTTCCCTTGTTTACCTTCGGTTTGGATTCATCAAAATTGTCGTGGATTATGATTTCATTACCTCATTGATATTGATCCTTGCCTAGGGAAAAAAATTTGAAGGTGGTTGCATTGCTTGTGTGTAAAATAGACCCTTGGAGTGATTTCCCCCTCTGTTATTGAAGCCAGTTCATGGAATCTATTGGTGGAAGATGGAGAGCAATTGGTTCAACCTTGAAATTATATGTATGTTATATGTTACATGTATCTTGAATTTGAGTATTTAATTGTGCATTGTTAGTTGTATGGATTACTAGTTATTTGAATATTCTATTATTCCTTGTTGGTTAGTTGCATGTTCTTTAATGATTTTATATATTGCATATTTGACGTATGTATAGTCTTAATAAAAAATATATTTGTTTAGGTAACACCTTGATGAGATGTTATAGAGTGTTATAAGAGTCTAGGATTTCTGCAACTAGGTAACTTTAGGAGAAAAAAAAACAAAAAAATTGTTGGGAATCGGAGATTGTCAAATAGAAGCAAGAACTCCTAGACCCTAAACTAGTTATACTATGGGAAAGGATTCTTGATCCAAAATAAATTATCTATATTGTTTGACTAGTTTAGATGATCCCAAATAGATTATTTAGCAGTTTAAATTTGTTTCATTATTGTTACTTTTATTTCTTACCCCTACTCCTTTATACTTCCCCATCATTTTTCTATATTCTGGAGGGAGTCAAGCTCCCTTTTATTGTAATATTTTTTTTTAACTCCATGTTGGGTGGATGAGTCACATTGAGTCCATTCTTATCCTTTTCTCTCTCTCTCTCTCTCTCTCTCTCTCTCTCTCTCTCTCTCTCTCTCTCTCTCTCTCTCTATGTATTTTTGTAAGATCTATATTTTGGGAAGGAAATCTACAAAGGCCTAGGAATGATGTTTTAAATTCCTCAGTGGGTTCCCTTGTTGTAGTAAAATAAATGATAAATTTATTTTGTAATCAGGAATGAGGCACATTGCCACTAATGAAGCATTAATATTCAAGCAATCAATTCTAGTGTTTCTTCCCATTTTTGTCTTATAATTGTGAATGAATTGACAAATCTATGTTTGTGTGCATGCCAATTTAATTTTTAACTCATGAATGTGTTTAATATGAAAATAGTGTTTCACCTTCCTGTTATTATTCATATTAATGTTATTTTATTTTATGTATTCTAAGAAAGGTGATATCATTAAGCAACCTTTCTACATTGGGTTAATGAATTTATGTTTAGTAGTACTCAATAATTTCCCTTTCACCACAAATTATATATGCACTATATTTTGGGAATTGGAGAGGAAAACATATTGCACCATATTGTCTCTTGTAATAAAACCAAGCTGAGCTTCATATATTAATGTGCATTATCCATTGACATGTTTTCTTGTGAGAGCAAGGACAACCTCGGGGACAACACCATGTATTCCGGGTAGTTAAGGTATGGTCGGAGGAGTTAAAAGTGTTGAACCCTTCCAGACTTGGGGATATTTGGAGCATAAGGAGGTTCTCATATCGATATTTAACCTATCTCATATTTATTTATTATTTTTTTCTACAATTGGATTTGATAAAAGTGGTTGAAACTTGTGAAACCTTGAACCTCCTCTAAAACAAAGTAGTAATTAATGATTTTCATAAACATGATCAAATTGATTAGAAGGTGGAAGGAAGGTTCAAAATAATAAACATAATCAAATACTCACCTCAATTCATTGAAGTTAAATATAACACATGGTAAGAATATCAAAAGATATATATCACAAGGGAACTATGATTTCCATGGGATGGCTTGTGACCATGCAACTTAGGTAGAAATTTCTAAAATGACTTAATTTACCATTGAGCAAGAAACTTCCCCATGCCATTTTGTCTTTCTTATATGATGAAGGAAAAATGGATTGGGGCCCCTCCTTCATATTTATCATATTTTTTAACATTCATGAATTGGTCTTTGAACTGACCATATAACCTATAATATTTCATGATTTAATGAATCTTGAACTCCTAACCCATATCCCACTAGGTCTTAATATATTGCTTTGGTATTTTTCGTTAAAATTTTCAACAATTTTCACCTTATTGTAGCCTTCAAAACTTGCAAAATATTATTTGTTGCATTGCACTAAAACTTCCTTCTGTTGCAACATATCACATCAAAGCCCATTTTAGGTGCAACACACCACATCACATGAAAATTTATTTTCTCCATGACACAAAAAGACTTGGAAATGTGTTTTGAAAACCTTGATGTGTCATTCCTCTAAAAGTTTTCATTCCTTCTGACATATCACACCTAAAAACTCTTTCCCTATGATACATAGTGATGTTTGAAAATTTCCAAGGCCACAACATATCACAAGAAGATACTTTCCTTCATGACACAACACAACACCTCAAATTTAAAATCTCCTTGATAAGTTTATGTATCGCACCCTCGTAAAATTTTCGAAGACATGGCATATAATAGATTTGAAAACTTTCCCAAGCTACGACACTAAGAATTATTGCACCTGACTAAGTTTTCCACATGTACGACATTTGATTTAACCATCAATGTGACATGTTTTAAAATTAAAAAAGGTGAAAAAATTTCACAGAAGATACACAATACAATAGAGACACAAAAGATACACAATACAATAGAGACACAGATATATGTGGTTCACCCAGTGTGGGATACGTCCACGATAGAAATTTCCTGGTCCTTCCTTTATTATTATCCAACAAATGAAGGGATAAAACCTA
>JZKD02S1668319.1:7706-43108 GCA_000966675.3 Picea glauca
ATGTATGTATGTACACACACACACACATATAATTGAGTATATGCACCATTCCAACATGCTTATTTAAACTATCATCATGCTTGGCATTGGTCTCTTCAATACATATATGAATGCAGAATAAAGGATCACAAAGCAAGCACACAACTTTCTCAATCTATCATAACAAGAAGAATTTATCATGCCAATGCATCACACAGTTATTTCCAAGACAAATCATCAACCCACAACAATTTATTCTTTGAAGGGTTTGAGAGAGAAAATGGCATTTCTCATATAACTATCCAATTCACCCAATCCAGGTACATAGGGAAAATCATTCCCAAGAAAAAGATAGAATTTAATTTCTTGCTTTCTTTTATGAACAAATTGTCAAGGAAAAACGACAATGCAACCAAGATGACTTTCCATAGATTTGTGGCCATCAATTCAAGTAAGCAAACAAGTTGCTAGAACTGTAAGTTGTTCACTTCCTTGATTTCTCTCAACTAAGATTCTATGTTCATAGGGTTGACATCACAACATTCATTAAGAGACTAAGACTCTTGTTTGAAAAATCAAATCGGAATAAGAATGCATTTACAAGGAAATATCATGGAAAGTTCTAAGACAGTGAATAGAGATGTCAATGCAACTTATGCAAAAAGAATCTCCTTCCCATATGTGTTACCACAATCATGTAATTATTGCATCCATTACAATTATAATTTTAAAAATCTAAGACCAATACATTTCTCACATCAATTTCAGATGCAATTCATAAAATACATACATTGCATGTGAAATTCAAACAAGGTAAATACACTTATCTAAGTTTGAAAATAGGTCAGAAAAATGACTAAGGGTGAGCACTTTTCCACTCAATCATAGGCTCAATTGCACCTTTATTTCTACAATTGGCCACCCCCTATCCAGACAATGATACCACCAAGGTGAATTTTAGGAAAATCTCTCAAGTAGTATGGATAATTTAACAGCTTCTCAAGGGATGATTTTGCAGGAAATATCCTTGCCAAGCTCGCAGGACCCCAATTAATTTTAAGTGCCCCTTTGTTGGCTCTACACAACACAAGACCGATCTCTCTTCACTTCCATGAAGTCCCTTGAGAAGCTCCTCCTTCCAATGCTTTCACATGTGCCCAAAAAGGCCCTAACTCACAAACCCACGCTCTAACATTATTAGAGAGTTTCCTATGTGAATTCTTAGCTCAAAATTATTGGTTTTCTCACATGTTCAACTTAGCAGTGGCTTACCTCACGTATCCCTTCCTTTGCTCTCTTCTCTACATGCAAAATCTATCCCTCTACTACTCATGCATACCCCCAAGATCATTAGTTTCCTCTTTCCAAGGAAACCCTGGGTAAATCAAAAAATTCTAGGCTATTGTACTCAACCCATTCCATGCATTTGCTGCTAAGAGGTCTCTGCAATTGCGATCTCATGCTCCCATAATTATGGGAAGGAGACATTTCAACCAACCATGTTTTTCTCATTAAATGATTTGGTTTGGAGGGGAAACGAGTGAAGCATTTTTCAAATTCAAATCTTAGCAAAATAATATTGGTAAGGGTGGATCGTTATTATTTACAAGGTGAACCCCAAGACCCCCTCACGATTTCGTGCTCATGGTATCATGTTTCTTGTAGGCACTCGTTCCCTCAGTCAACTACTTGGAATTTTTTCATTAATTAAAATAAGATGCATATATATTGTCTTTGATTTTTTCAATTCAATTTGGCACAATAACGAGATATCCATGTCGTTATTGAGCACTCAACACACCCTAAAAGCCTTATCAAATTTTGTCACTTTTTGGGTACCACTTGTTTTCTTCACTATCTGACTCAATTTCATTTTAGGAAATGGTTTATCTTTGTTTTATTTTTCATGTCTCTCATCACCTAGTTAGGTTTGTTTGAACTTGTGTAACCTCATGTCTAAAATACCTTAACACCCGAATTAAGAATCGACAGCTAAACACTGCACCTAACACGCCCAGGTTCAGCGTCAGAGAGAATTCAAGTAAGTAAAGGAACCACACAAAAACAACAGTCTCCAAGCGTTGATCCTCATCGGCATCGGCAGAAAGTGGTTTTGGTTTGCGTAATTTATTCGCTTAAAGGATCGAGAGATAGTCGATCCCCTTCGGCATCGGAAAAATACGAGAAAGATAGACGTTAACAAAGGACGTAAAGAAATTATCGATAGCCAATGCCTAATGCACTTTATCAGGATCGGAGAAATCCAGAAAGGTTACAACAATGGTTTTGACCACGATAAAATTATCACCGATCGTCGATCCCCGATGCGTTTTCGACATCAGGACTTTTTCGAGGGAACCGATCCAAGATCAATTGGGTAATTTTATCACCGATCCTTGACACTTTTTGGCATCGGCAAGTTAGGATTTGGTTTTAGAACATATGGATTAAAGAAAGTCCCGACTCTGATTAACACAAGTGAATGAAGTCAATGGTCTTGAATGTCATGTGTATTTACCACGTAAGGGGGTCGTACAATCTAGTTTTTATCCGGAGTCATATTTTTTGGTTCCTTGGATCCTAGTCACACCTCCTAGTCAGCTTTTCCACGTCAGCTCTGTATGGAAAGATCGATCGGCATCGAAGCTTTTGCAAGAGGATATCAACAAAAATGTTCAAAGCACAATCCCGACCCATGATCCACCAATTGAAAGATCAAACGATGGGATGTTTGCAGCACAAGATACGATCAGATTTGGACATTTAATAGACCAGTTAATGCTCGATCCCACATTTGTTGCTACCATGTGCGTCGATTAGACAACAATAATTTGAAATCACTGATAGGCCACATTACCACCCGCGCCCACACTCTCAACCCACGATGAATTTAAGTTTAAAACATCTTTGAAGATATGGCTGAAGATTTAATGAAATTACACTCATAACCCGAATTGAATGGCTTATGCGACAAGGTAAGTGCATTCATGTTTAAATCTCTAGAACAGTTTTTTTGAACCAATTCATCCTGCGCACAAGTTGAAATCCATAGCATACGAAAGAGAAAAGAGAGCATCTCAAGACTGTACTAACTCTCTGATTATCAAAACCAGGTTTAACAAGCTACAGAGGTATGTGTTCAAGTTTGTCAATTCGGTAACCGTAATTTATATATACGTTTGGTTTCTTACACAGTCTCTAAACTCTACTCTAGTTGCAGGAAAAATGTCTCCAAGAAAGCTAACCACCAGACACTCGTCGAGAGCCCCCAAGCTAAAGGAAGTTGAAACAGGTGAAGGTTCTTCTTTGGGGACCACAAGGCAGTTGGAGTACGCTCCCAGGGCGGAGCCTGTCATCAAAACATCTACAAAGAAATTTTTTGCCCAGCCTCCGGATTTCGGTGATACTGAAGCAAGCACTAGGTCCAAAGTAATGCTCCCGCAGTGGGGGTATCTCTTTAACGGGATTATCCAAGAAGAATATCGAGAATATATCCCACACAGCGACCCGGATGTAAGGGCGCTCGATGACTAGGTGTTCCCAAACATCCGATGGTTGTATTTACATATGGTGGCAAGAAAAACCCCAGTTTTCCTCTGCATAGAGGTTCTGAAATGGCTCATCTACCACACAGACGGGCATAAATTCTTGATCAACGATGAGAATGGTGGATGTGTCAAATTTTTCCTCCTAACAAAAGTCCAAAAATACTATAAGATCAGGGACCTAGAGGAGTGGCTCAACATGGACTTCGTGGTGAAGTTATATGAGTTCCATGACACCAGTCTATTGATGGCCTCATGGTGGAAGGAGGAAAAAAATTTCACTAACCGAAGCAATGGTTGGTGTGGAACAATTAATTTGAGGGAGCCATACATCTATTTAATGGCTCTCATCTTACGGTTATATGGAGAAAAGGATTGTTCAAAGTTTTCATAAGCGTTTTGGCCTCGGTGGAGGGTTTGGTTCCTACTGTTGAGTTAAAGGTATTTAGGACCCCTCAATAGAATTGGTGTTAGAAGGAGGGTCTGATGAATGAATGGTTAACAATATTTCTGATATAATATTTCACATAGCCCATAGATTCAAAATAGCCCACATGCATGGCTAGTCATTCTCAAGACAGCCCACATACATTGAATACTCTTGAAATGAGTAACTCAAACCAGCGAGAGGAAGAAAATTTATTCCCTAAAATACCTTACGCTCTTCCCCACGAGGAGTTGAACCAGTTCAGAAGAATCACAAGAGATTACGCCCGACAAATTGGAGCACTACCCTTATCTATCTTACTTCCTCATAGGAAACAAGTAAGTAGACCAGTGGTCAACACCCCCGACTGGGTTTTTGTTCATACAGTAGAAGACCTGATAGATTTCTCCCTCACCGAGATCAAAAATCCCCTCAATCTGATCCCCGAAACACCAGTTGGTAACTTCTCTAAACCCGACGATTTTTCTAACGAGGAAGGGTTTAACTCGAAATGCTCAGCTTTGGATTAAGATGACATGGAGGATAACAATGATCATAATGAAGAAAGGGGAAACCCACCTCTGAACATAATCAATCCTCGGACGAGTAAATAACCTTCCTCGACATCCAGAAAAGTTACTCCCTAAATTTGACCCGAAAACCTCAGGATTGCCTGAAGACCATATCAAGAAGTTCATACTATCTATTCCACTAATGAATGTCCAACATGAAGACATAGCATGAAATATTTTCCCTTATACCTTTGAAAAATCGGCCTCTACATGGTATTTTAACCTGCCGGTAGGGTCCATAACTAGTTGGACAAAGTTTCAAAAGGATTTTTTGGACAAATTCGTAGAAGAAACCACTATAGGAGCTTTGATGGTTGAATTGTTCACCGCCACCATGAGTTCAAAAGAGAAGGTTAAAGACTTCAATCAATGATTCACCACTATCCTAAACAAATTTCAACCCGAATCTAAACCCACTCAGGAGTTGCAAATCAAAGTATACGCTAATGCTCTCCCTGCTTCCATTTCCATGTTCGTAAAAAGATCTTCCAAAAAAACCCTAGCTAAGAATTTTGAGGAATCCAAAACAATCGAATTCCAAATGAAGGGATGGAAAGAAGGTCAGGTCTCACTAATTAAGAAATAAGTTCAACCTCCACTCTAGAGACGACTCTTGTTGACTAGACCCCCAGGGAAACAAATAGAACAAGGTCTCGAAAAGGGAAGTGGAGACATAGAAGACCTACAACGAATGATAAAGAAGTTGTCAAACAAAATCATAGACATGAAAATAATTGCAGGGGAAGGAAACCAAGGCCAAAGGCCCTATAAACCCTTTTTTTAAATAAATCCACCATTCAAATCAATTGAACCTCCCCCATCCAACTTAAACATCGACCTGGGAAATGTGGCATCTGACTCTTTCTGTACCTATCACCAAGAGAAACATTATGAAAGAGACTGCCCACAATGGGTGCATGCCATGAATTTGATGGAAAATCGGTTTCTAAACGAGGTTTCCCTTACCGAACAATCAAGCGTCTTAGCGATGAATATTGTTGATCAGGAAGAAGTTGATCCACCGAAAGAAACAGCCATGTTTTTGTGGGACCCGGACTTGCCAATGCCTTCTGATGATCTATTTGAGGTTCAAGAACCACCCGTTGAGATCTCGACTGTGAAAACGCGAAGTAGGGGTTAGCCGGTTTCAAATGACCTTACCGTGGCCCACACTTCGAGAGGAACACAAAGGCCCGATCACCCAAAAGAATATTTTGTCTCCCAAATAAATCCTATAAACATCCATACACAAGAATCGCCGAAGCTAGACTACAACATAGTAGAAGATTTGAAAAAATTAAAGGCAAATATATTGGTCATGGACATGTGTAGAATCCCCCAACAAAAGGACTTTCTATTACAAGCCTTGAAGTCAGTAGAAACTCCTACAACAAGCACTAACAAAGGAGAAAATTCAACCTTCACGGAGCTAAGAAATAAACCAACTGTAAAATCTTGCTCTGAAGATAAAAAAGGGAAATCCTTTTGTCCCACCATTCCTCTTGAATTTTGAAGTCTTTAACAGAAACCTCCATAATTTTTTGGTTGACTCAGGGGCATCCTCTAATGTTATGCCATTATCTATATGCAAGAAATTAAATGTAGTCCCTCTGAAAAGTGATAAACAAGTGATACAACTAGATAGAACCTAGGTGAAAGTTATGGGAGAAATCAAGGACGTCATGATCAGAATGGAAACACACCCAAAATTTGTTCAAGTGATTTAAATCATTGTAGTAGATATCTTAGAAGCTTATGAATTACTACTTAGTCGAGATTGGTCCAAGAAGTTGAAAGGATACTTTAGTACAAAATGGGCTCACCTTTGGTTTCCATTAAAGGGACACACGAATATGATCAGGATCGAAAGGGAAAGGTATCTCAAACATACTGTCACCGACCTAGAATCCCTCAACAAACCCTCTTCAACAGATTTCCCTGTGTTAGGAAACTATTCATGTGACTATGATTTTGATAATTTCTCACCTCTCTCATCTAATGTCCCTCTGACTCAAAACTCCGAAATGACTTTTCAAGAAAATTTGTCGACGGCGAAAGAAGAAATCATCTTCTATCAAGAACCTATGTTCAAAACCACAGAGTAGATAGGAGGAAAGGAGGAAAGTGGTAGGCAAAAATAAATTGATGGTTTTCGCTCACAAGTTTGGACTTTGTACTTTGATGGGTCTAAGTCGCAAGAAGGATCAAGAGCAGGGTGTATCCTCATTGATCCGAAAGGTAAACGAAACTTCTTGTCCTGCAGACTAGAATTTGAATGCACAAATAACACCGTTCAACATGAAGCTCTAGTACAAGGGCTAAACAAATCCATAAACTTAAATGTTAAAGAACTAAAGGTTTTGAGAGACTCTGAAATCATCGTTAGACAAGTAAGGAACACTATACACTGCAACTCTCCCCACCTGAGGAATTATCAACATGAAGTACAGAGACTAATTGAACATTTTGAAGCCTTCAACATTACAGCGATCCACAGAACAAAGAAAACTCTTGATGATTCCATGGCCACTGCTGCCTCAAGGCTATCCCCTTTAGAAGACTATGAAGCCTCCTGGTTCACTGTGAAGCTACTCTACAAACTGTCGATGCCCAACAATATTTCTAGTTGGAAGGTCTTTGAAGGAGATGAACAGATCATAAACTTCTTAACCAATCAGGAAAATTTTAAAGATCTGGCTATTGACAATGAAATATTTCAAGAGCAAGTAGTAGAAACCGATCCCCATGTACAAAGAGCTGAAACGGATCAATCCACTGACAAACCAAGGTTTCACACGATACCGAAAGGGTAAGCCAATTTAGAGAACCTTTTTTACTTAAGGGAAAGATTTAAGGGATCAACAAACACAAAGATAGGGAGTTCTTGTCCCATGTACGAGACCATAAATCTAGGAACCCCCGAGAACCCTAAGAATATAAATCTTGGCAAGACAATATCTAAAGAAGAAAGAAAATCCTATCTCAAGTTGTTCAGAGAATATCAATATGTTTTTGCATGGTCCTACCGAGATCTGAAAACTTATGAAACTCGCATTATCCAACACACTATCCCATTAAAACCCGGAGTAAAACCCTTCCAATAGAATCTCTGGAAGTACCACCCATCCCTAGAGCCTCTCATGTGTCAGGATTTGAAGAAATTACTAGATGCTAAAATTATATTTCAGGTTAGACACTCTGCCTGGGTAGCAAATTTGGTTCTGGTTAGGAAAAATTCTAGGGAGATCCGCTTATGTGTGGATTTCAGAAACCTCAATCGAGCATCCGAAAAGGACAATTACCCAGTCCCACCAATGGAGCAACTCTTGCAGACCGTGTCTGGTTATGAGGTTTTTCCTCTACTGGACGATTTTTCAGGTTATAACCAAGTTCTAGTTTCAAAAGAAGACTGATTGAAAACTACCTTTCGAACCAAGTGGGGAAACTTTGCTTATAAACGCATGCCCTTTGGGTTAATCAATGCAAGGGAAACCTTCCAAAGGGCCATGGACGTGGCTTTTCGGGGAATAATGAACAAATGTGTAGTAGTTTATTTGGACGATGTGACTATGTATTCAAAGAATAGAGAATATCACATCCAACACCTAACCCAGATTTTTGAAAGGTGTAGGAAATACGGTAATCCTTAAACCCTAAGAAAATTATCTTTGGTGTCGAGGAAGGGAAAATACTAGGTCATATTATATCTCAAGCAGGAATTTTCATAGACCCAGAATGAATTAGGGAAATAGCTCAGCTTCCATTAGCCCACAACAAAAAGGCTATGCAATCCTTCTTTGGGAAAATCAATTTTGTGAGGAATTTCACCCCTGATTTCGCTGAAACCATCAAACCCTTACAAAAGATGATCCGCAAAGATGTTGAATTTAAGTGGGATGATGAATGAAAAAGTGCTTTCAGCAATATTAAGACTACAATATCTTAAGCTCCAGTGTTGCGAAGTCCTGACTTTGGCAAAGATTTTTTCATCTACACTTTTTCCTCCTACCAATTGTTAGATGCAGTATTGACTCAAAAGGATGATGAAAACAATGAGGCATCGGTCTCATTTATGATCACTAATATCCAAGGGGCTGAACTAAATTACCCTGCTATAGACAAGCAAGTTTATGCAGTGTACAAGGCAGTAAAACATTTCATATCTTACATCCTAAAAAACCACATCAAAGTCATTGTGCCTCATCCTGCAGTCTGATCCCTATTCACTCAATAGGATATGGGGGAAAGAAGAGGAAATTGGATGGAAATGGTCCAATAATTTGATCTAGATATAAAACCTTCCAAACTGGTTAAGGGAAAAGGATTATGTAAACTGGTAGGTGAAGCACTGGACCAAGTAAATGAAGACCCCGGGTGGGAGAACGAATTGGCATTATGGTGTAGTGAATATTCATACGTCTCCCCAGGGCAGGAGTCTTGGTATGGGAAACTAACGTATCTCCTGCATCACGAGACTTGCCCAGAAAACCTAAACCCTAAGGAAAGGAGAGCTCTTAGACTAAAATTGGCACAATATCGTCTCGTAAATTCGATCCTCTTCCGCGTTAATTATGATGGGGTACTGTTAAAATGTATTGAACGAGAATATGTAGACAAGGTGTTGAAGGAGCTCCATGATGATCCTGGAGGTGGACACTTCACAGGGAATACCACCTCTCATAAGATACTGAGATCGGACTATTATTGGCCTACTCTGTTCAGAGACGCTCACACATATGTTGGGAGCTTTAAAACTTGTCAAATGAGCATGGGGAGGGAAAAGAGAGCAGTTGTCCCACTCCAACCTGTGGTCGTCTCCAGACCATTTGCGCAATGGGGGTTAGATATCATAGGATAAATTTCATCGAGTTCTTCAAAACAACATAGATACATATTAACTGCCATGGACTATTTCACAAAATGGGCAGAGGTCGTCCCTATGAACCATGTAAATGAAAAGGTGGTGATCTAATTCATAGAACAACAATTGATCACAAGGTTCAGTATGCCTTTCGTCCTTGTTTTCGATAATGCTGCTTAATTTTCTTCCACCCTATTAACATAGTTTTCTCTAGACAAAGGAATCATAATCAAATACTCTGCAAACTACTATACACACAAGAATGGAGTGGCAGAATCAACCAATAAGAACCTAGTGAGGATATTAAAGAAAATAGTGGCAGACAACCAGAGGAATTAGCATAGTTCACTTCATAACGCCTTATGGGATGATAGGGTGACACCCAAGGAAGTTATAGGGAATTCTCCATACTTTCTGGTATACGAACAAGAAGCCATCCTCCCGAACGGGCTATATCTTCCATCTCTTCAGCTTGCTCAGGGTTCTAGAGGACAAACCTCATTGGTTATTCAACAAATAATTGATACCCTCCTCATGATGGAAGAAGAAAGGGAGAAAGAAAAATCAAAATTCATTGCTCATCAACAGATAGTTAAAATATGGTTTGACAAGCATAAGGCTAAAGAGAAGAATTTTGAAGTAGGAGACTTAGTCCTTAAATGGGACAGAGCGAATGAGTCGAAGGGAAAACATTAAAAGTTTCAGAATATATAGCTCGGACCTTTCCAGGTAGTCGAGAAACTTGGGGCAGGTACGTATCAGTTGCACAATCTGAGGGGGGAACCTGACGCCCTCCCGGTGAATGACCAAGCCCTAAAAAAATATTTCTGTTAAATAATATAAAATAAAATAAAAGTGTGTTTTCATGATATTTTATTTTTAGGTAGGCTTATTGTGGAGTCCTTCATTTTTGTTTTATTTTTATAGTATCTTTGCACTTTGAAGATTGTTTTCCGCAAGGCATTGGTTGACTTTAATTCATACGGTATAGCAAACTATGTTCTTGACTCATGCGTACACACAACACAAGAAGTGTCTGGAGAATTATTGGTTGTTTTGAAGGAGTTTTGTATCTAACCTGTGAAAATAAACAACCTTGGCAAGTGATGAAGTGTCCACCTGGTGGTCTGGTAAAACCTAAAGGGAAATATGGTAAGCTGGAAAGGACCACATGTGCCTCAAGACAGAGTTAGAAAAATTTCACATTAACCATCTCATTGTGCAAATAACAGACGTCCTCCTCTCCCACTCACTCAAGGCATTCTGCCAAAATAAAATCAATTATATCAAATGAGTGTAAAGTAGTAGAGGGTATGCAGATAACTTTTTCGGGGCTATGGATGCTCCTTGGTAGCGGAGCAAGGTCTGTGACATTGGGGTGACTCCGTCGGGGCTATGGACGCTCATTGGCAGTGGAGAAACACCGTATCAAGTGAATGATGATTACTAAAATGCTTGGTGTCAGTGAATGCTTTCTTCGACTCTTGTCAAAAGAGGGCATGGGTCATGGTTAAAGGGAACGAAGGTGGAATATAGGTTGAAACCCCACAGGCATTCCCGAATTCACGAACCGGGGGAATTTCAAACGCAAGGATAGAAGAGGCTCTGATAAAAACCAGTTAAGTTCTTAACTAGATTTTGCAGTAGCTAAGCCCGGGGAAGGAACAGAGATTCTGCTTTCACCCGGTAACTCACCATTTGTTGAGCACTCAACACACCCTAAAAGCCTTATCAAATTTTGTCACTTTTTGGGTACCACTTGTTTTCTTCACTATCTGACTCGATTTCATTTTGGGAAATAGTTTATCTTTGTTTTGTTTTTCATGATTCTCATCACCTAGTCAGGTTTGTTTGAAATTTTGGAACCTCATGTCTAAAATACCTTAACACTCGAATTAAGAATTGACAGCTAAACACTACACCTAACGTGCTCAGGTTCGGTGTCGGAGAGAATTCAAGTAAGTAAAGGAACCACACAAAAAAAATAGGCGTTGAACATCGATCCTCATCGGCATCGACAGAAGGTGGTTTTGGTTTGTGTAATTTATTCACATAAAGGGTCGAGAGATATTTGATCCCCTTCGGCATCGGCAAAATACGAGAAAGACAGACGTTCACAAATGACGTTAAGAAATTTCTGATAGTCGATGCTCGATGCGATTTATTGGGATCGGGGAAATCTAGAAACGTTACAATAATCATTTGACCGCGATAAAATTATCACCAATCACCGATCCCCGATGCATTTTCGGCATCGAGACTTTTTCGAGGGAACCAAACTGAGAGAAATTGGGTAAGTTTATCGTCAATCGTCGATCCTTGACACTTTTCGGCGTCGGCAAGTTAGGATTTGATTTTAGAACGTATGTCTTAAAGAAATTCCTAACTTCGATTAACACGAGTGAATGAAGTCACTGGTCTCGAATGCCACATCTCTTTACCACGTAAAGGGGTCGTACAGTCTAGTTTTTATCCCGAGTCATATTTTTTGGTTCCCTGGATCCTAGTCACGCCCCCTAGTCATATTTTCCATGTCATCTCTATACAGTAAGATCGATCGACGTCAGAGCTTTCGCAAGAGGATATAAACAAAAATTTTCAAAGCACAATCTCGACCCCGGATCCACCAAGTGAAAGAGAGAACACTGGGATGTTTGTGGCACAAGATATGATTGGATTTGGACATTTAATAGACCAGTTAATGCTCGATCCCGCATTTTTTTCTACCATGTGCGGTGATTAGACAACAGTAATTTGAAATCATCGATAGACCACATTACCACCCGCACCCGCATCATCAACCCACGATGAATTTAATTTTAAAACATATTTGAAGATCTGGCGAAAGATTTAATGAAATTACACTCATAACCCAAATTGAATGGTTGATGCGACAAGGTAAGTTCATTCCTATTTAAATCTCTAGAATGGTTTTTTTGAACCAATTCATCCTGCGCACAAGTTGAAATCTAGAGGATCTGAAGGAGAAAAGAGAGTGTCTCAAGACTGTACTGACCCTTCGATTATCAAAACTAGGTTTAACAAGATACAAAGGTATATGTTCAAGTTTGTCAATTCGGTAACCGCAATTTATATATACATCTGGTTTCTTACAGATTCTCTAAAATCTGCTCTAGTTGCAGGAAAAATTTCATCGAGAAATCCAACCACCAAATGCTCGTCGAGAGATCCCAAGATAAAGGAAGATGAAACATGCGAAGGTTATTCTTCAGGGACCACAAGGCAATTGGAGTACGCTCCCAAGGTGGAGCCTATCATCAAAACATCTACAAAGAAATATTTTGCCCAGCCTCCAGCTTTCGTTGGTACTGAAGCAAGCATCGGGTCCAAATTAATTCTCCCACAGTGGGGGAATCTCTTTAACATGATTAGCCGAGAAGAATACCCAGAATATATCCCACACAACGACCCGAACATAAGGGCGTTCGATGAACAGGTGTTCTTGAACATCCGACGGTCGTATTTAGATATGGTGGCAAGCAGAACCCCAATTTTCCCCTGCATAGAGTTTCTGAAATGGATCATCGACCACACGGATGGGCAGAAATGCTTGATCAATGATGAGAATGGCGGATGTGTCGGAGTTTTCCTCTCGACAGAAGTCCAGAAATACTATATCCTCAAGGACCTACAGGAGCGACTCAACACGAACTTCGTGGTGAAGTTCTATGAGTTCCATGACACCAGCCGGTTGATGGCCTCATGGTGGAAGGAGGATAAGAAGTTCACTAACCGGAGCAATGGTTGGTATGGAATGATTAATTTGAGGGATCCATACATCTATTTAATGGCTCTCATCTGTCGATTAAATGGAGAAAAGGATTGCTCCAAGTTTTCGTAAGTGTGGATGCATTTGGCTTACACAGTTGCGATCGTTGGGAGCATCTTCAAATGGGGAGCGATAATCTCAAAACAACTAAGCATCTGTATACAAAAATCTCATACGCCAAAGGAAGAGGAAGCACCCACTTTCTACATGTCCTCGTACCTGCTCGATGTCATGTGAGCAAGGAACGTCTTCGTCGTCATGAATCTAAGTTGGCATGTTGCAGAGCTCTCGGTTCATGTCTACTTCAGCATACTATGGGAGAACAGGTACAAGAAATCTTACGCACTCATTTGCGATGAATTCATCGCCTGCATTCATTTTATTATTTTTAAGAAGGAATGCCCAAGACTATCTGCGGCAACCAAGAAAATAATAGCCAAGGTAGGCCATTGGTACTTGGATGAATGCTCAACCTACATCAGGGTGTTCGGGGCCACCGGAGCACCACTTCTCCTACCCACTCATGTCCCATACCGGCTCTTTGTGGGAGAATTATGTTATCAGACCATCCTGTAGGGCTATAACGCCACATTGGTCAAAGACAAGAAATGGGATTTCATACCCTACGGTTTTCATATAGGGTTTTATCTAGTGAAGGATATTTCTCAAGCCAAACAAGAGGGTCTTAACTAACTAGAATTCATATTCCAGACATGTCGATTCTGCAAGCACGATCCTAAAGGCCTAGTCCCCCAACACGCTTCTCAAGTATCATCCTGCTAGCCATATGCTCATGATAAGTTTGAGGATGAAATTTTCATAGAGTGTGCCCAGGATTGCGACGAGGTGGTGCAAAGGATGGCCAACCAAAACATGACTAGGTTCAAGGCCATGAGCATGGATGAACAGGTGGAAACGATAGAGGAGTCATATCAAGAGGCCCTTAGATCCAGGGAAGAAATCAGAGCGTCGGAAACAATAGAGGCACAGAGAAGGGGATTTATGTTGATAGAAGGGGCACAGATAATCATTGATCAATTACAACATGATATTGATCTGGTAGATATGGCGAGGGTCCCCGTTCATGACCCAGTTGAAATCCGAGGGGAATCGAGTGGCCCAGAACCGATACAGATTGAAGAAACCACCGGGTCAAATAACCCTGAAGCTCCACCACCACAGGTCGGATCACCAGGGGAAGTTTCAGCTCGGACCAATATAGCGAGGACATCAGGGAGAAAAAGTATACCAAATCCCTTGTTTGATTTAATAACCATCTACAATGATGAGGAGAGTTCAGAGGTGTCCCTGGTCACTCCGGTGAAAATTATAGAGAAGAAAGAACCTGAGAAAGCATCCACCTCAGGTCTCGATGCTTCAATTCAGAGCCACCCGCAAAGCGAGCATGAGGTGGAAAGTGCCTTGGATGTTGAGCCACTTGACATACCTAGAATTCCAATGGACATCTCGAAGGATGAGCTAGGATCGGGTGAACGAGAAGGAGAAATTTTACAATAGGAAATCGACATTTCAACAACCGATTACCAATTAAGTACTGAACCTGCCCCTGATTCCTCAGTTTTGATCAGTACCTCACCACCCGATGAGAAACAACCAGAGGCCGAGCCATCGGGACATACAGAAGAGGTTCAGGAACCCAGTCTTGAATAGATATACACCATTGGGAGCCTAGGAAACACTCTTACTTGGGGAGAACAACAAATCCCCGAACCTATTGATGAGGTCGTTGATATACAAGCAATCTCCTATGACCGAAAGAGGAAATCCATCGTGAAGATAACCACTAAGAAAAGGAGGCTTACTTTGGACAGTTCAATCCTCATCACCACAGAGGAGAAATTGATCAGCACAGAGCATGCCAAGACGTTTGAGCTTATCGGCGCAGGGATGGCAATCACATATGCCACCCTGGATAGAGAAAGGAAATATGAAGAGGAGTTGGTCGTTGCACTAAAGGAGTTGGAGAAAATACGTCATTTGGTGAAATACTATTAGGAATCCACACAGGCCACGATATTTTTGAGAAGTGAATTCCATGATGCCTACAAAAAATTCACGAGTGAGTGGCACCTTTTCGCTGCAGGGATAACCGACTTCCAAGAAGACACCCTTATGGCATTGGTGACGTGCAAAGACATGGAAATATGGTATGATAAGTCCCACCAAGTGGTGGAAAGAATTGATTACATCAACGCGGTTCAAAAGGGTTGAGATGCCAAAGAGCATGGAATTCGGGTGCTAAGGGACAACAACATCGATCGTATAAGGAAGTCGGCAGAATACTAGGTGAAGATGGCCCAAGAACCTCAGCGGGAGATTCAAGAGAAATGGGTTGATTGCGAAAGAACTTTTATAACCCTATGTTTCATAGGATCACCTGGTAATTCTAATCTCTTCTTCTAAGTTGTGTTATATTGTAAATAATATTTTATTCTGCAAAATATTTACACAAGAAAAGAAAAAGAATGAAAAAGAAAAAGAAAAAGAAAAGAATAAAACCAAAAGAGGGTATAAAAAATAAAAGACAAAAAGATAAAACCCTATGGAATAAATTTGGTTTGCTTCATATTGTATAACCATGATCAAACTATTTAAATTTATGCAGACAGGATAGTGAATAAATTTGTCTAAACAGTCTAATCTTAGCCAAAATTAGATAGGTTAGTGAATAAGTTTGACCAAACAGTCTAAGCTTGGTCAAATGTCTTAGGTTAGAGTAATTTTTCACCCAACAGTTTAAGATGGGTTGATGTGCTAGGTAATTAGGTTAGGAACTAAGTTAGCATGTTTTATTTCAATAAAGTTTGCAAAAGGTTGGTTAAATGCCTTTTAATTTGAGTTAATCTAATGTGTGTTTGACCCCTTGGTGACAAAATAAAGAAAGGGGAGCTAGCAAAGACCCACAATATGATTTTATCCTAATTCTATCGGGATTTGACATCCTAGGCGCTTTGTGGCTAAAGGGCGCACTAATCTCAGCGGTCGATCAATGCACTCCCAAATCAACGGTCTAGAGTGAATATTGGACCCCCCCCCCACCCCCCCCGACCTTTCTGCCTTTAACGGTGGGGGGGGTCTGAGTTAGTGGTTTTTCTGGCGCGGGCCCCTCATAACGTGTCAACTCCTTATCAACTCAAACCCCCCTCACTCATTTCCGCTTACCACATACCCCCCCTCTCTGATAAACAACCAAACCACTCATCAATACTGTCACCGCACTCCACTACCCTATCAACATGTCACACTCTAGTCACCTATCACACATCACATCCTATCCACCCGTTGGCCATTCATTTTCCACCATGTCACTTTCATCCATCCGTTGGCCAATCAATGCCACTTCCCATGACCGTTACCCGTCCAACTCACCACCCGCTCCATAATGAACAACTCCCTACACCATTTAACTATGTTCTTTTTCCATTCCCGCATTGTTCACCGATCCAGACCGAGTCAACACAACCGTTTTCTGTTAGCAAGCTAACCGCCACCATATACGTCGTCGACAAGAGCCATTAAACCTGGTAATCACATACAACACTATTTTCTATCTTCAAATCTTCGTTTGATTATGGCGCTTAAATATAAATCTTCTGAAACAGAATAAAATCATTTCCTTCCTTCCCCCGTCGGCCTGGATCATGTCCCCTTGGCCGATAAAGACTATCAAATTGCAGATCCAAAGTGTGAATTCGATTTCTTCGAATTACACTTTTGGCTCAAAGATACTTTCCTAAACCAGAGTGATGAGATCAAACTCTGGGAGTCCAATCTCCCACTGTACATGTTTCCCCAGACTTACCATTTCCCTGAGTTCACCCTGAAGTGCCAAGCTCACTACCTGCCTTGTCAAAGGGCCATTGTGTCTTTCTCCGGTGAAACTTTGTTCACCATCACCCCTGAAACGATAAACCAAGTGTTGCAGATACCCAAAATCGACTCGGCCAACCCTTATCCATTGAAATTCTGACTGAGCTCTATCAAAAACTGTCCTTCCCCCAGAGAGCTCAAATTTTTTAAATCTTCCTACCTGAAGATGCACAGTTTCCTAAAAATAATTCCCCATATCCTTCTTCCATATTCTCAGTCACAGTGAACCAGACCATCTCCACCCTCTACAGCTTATTAGGATATTTTTCGGACGAATGGGTAGATGAACCCATCTTGTGTTTCCTGTCCATCTTTTCCACTGAAGAGAAAGCTACAGTCCAGTTTGACTATAGCTAGTTTCTGGATCACAACATCCATGAGCATATTTTTAAGTTCTCCACAAAAGGAATGTTTCGGTACTCCTCAGTACTGGTATACATGTTCCTCTTCTTCCAGGTAGACAAATTCTCCTTTTCCCTCCAGAAGTTATATCAAGACAGAAATCCTCAACCAGTGACCTCTTAGATCAAGACGTGGCATGATGACATCATTCGATGTGATGCAGACCCACATTACGCATGTCACATGTCACCTGGATGTGTATGATTCACAGACCCCTTATTCCTATTAGAGTGTGACATGTGTCACACCCTAATGAGGACATGTGTCACCCCTGGCACTCATTGCATGTCAGATTTTGGTTCGTGCCACCTGACAAATGTGGTTGTTAACGTGTCTGGGACTCCAGGAGTCTAGATAACTTTGGGAGTTCGGAAGTTTTCGGCATAATATAATAAATGGAAATTCAATGAAGATCGTTGATTGTTGAATGTCAAAAGTTCAGTGACGATCGTTGATTGCATAAATGTCAAAATCATAGGACGTCAACCATTGATTGTCGATTGTCGATTGTCGATTGTTGAACATCTAAAAAGGGGCATTCAACATAAAACGTCGATCATCGAATGGATAAGGCCATGTGGCAATATTTCAGGGTTTAGGAAAAAGGAGTGTTCAACGTCGAATGTCGAAGACCCTAACTAATAACACCTAGGTAACTTCAGGAGGCCATAACTTACAGACCAGAGCTCAGATTTTAGTGCAGTTGTGATCGCTAGAAATCTCATGGCGAGCAGTAACCAATGAAGATACTAAAATTAGGATTTGAGATAGTTAGTGATCCGAAAAGATCTTTTAAACGACAATGGTTGAGTTATTAGGCATGTGTTTATTAACCATTTAGGAAGATAAATGAAAGAGGAAGAATTATATAAGAGACATCACATCCATATGCACATATGCAAATCTGAATTAAAGCAAGAAGAAAAACAAACCATAGAACACCAAAGTGATAACGAAGTTCGGCAATCTCACCTACGTCTCTGGGATTTTGTCTCAGTGGGTGATGCTTTCTTATTTATGTTCAAATATTTAAAAGTACATCACAGCAGTGAAAAAAATGTCACAAACTAGTCTGGTCTTGTTCTACGAGATCTCTAGAACCCAACAAAAGAAACAACACTCAAATCGGATGACTGGAGGTCCCAGAAATGGCCTGCAAAGGTGTGCTCCTCAATAGCTTCCCTGCATAAAAATGGCTTTGGCTTGGAAAATATTCAGCATAAACCTACTCTGAATGTCCTCCTATGGCCTCAAGAATACCTGGTTTATATATATCTGAAGTTGGTAACTGTCTCCCAACTTCTCCCCAAGATCTGGCCTCAAAAAGGGTGTTGGCCCCTCCTCTGCTAACACCCGCTCGCATGCACAAATAATGGAACCATAATAGGACCAAGGCCCGATCGACACACCTGGCCATTGGTCATCATCTGGAGTCTCATGGTGGGAGGTGCTAAACTCTGGTGGAACCCCCATGCTTTAACCCTATCGCATCGAATATAGCATCGAGCCCCTGTATAATGGTTATATGGTCCGGTAAAAAAACTGTGGGCAGGGGCTAGACCCCAGCCCTTTTTGCCTCCGCATTAACACAAATGCAAACTCAAATATAAATGGTTTCGAATAAGGTTAAGACCCACCCGGTAGGGAAGCTGGTATCCCAGCCTATGTGAAGAGTCTAGCGCCCATGGAGGTCCACAGTTCAAAACTCGTTGAGTCCAACCATTTTTTGCAATGAACTTAAGCCAACCAATGGGTGCCACATGGTAGCCCATGTTTGGGCCATGTGGCACTATTCCATATGCCATCTACTGCCACGTGTCATCAAACTATTCAACCATCTGCCTGCCCTATCAACACAACTTGCCCAGTCACTGTCTACCACGTGTCGTACAGGCGTGCCATGTGTCACCCTTGCAGTGGTGACACGTGTCACTCCCAGATTGGTCCACATGTTCATGCCACATCAGCATCATGTCCACATCATCAATCTGTACACCCATTCACCCTGCCACATGTCACCTCCAGATGTTTCCACGTCAGAGCCAACTATTCCTGCCACATCATTTGTATGGTCGTACATCATGTACAGTCAGCTTCCACGTGGCACTGAATGGACTATACAGTCATCATTGTTTTTGCATGTTTTGAAAAATGAACAGATTGCCATATCTGGAGCATATGTCGTTTGTTTGAGCTCGTTCAAGTTGCGTTGGGTTCGTATTGACGAGGCCTACACACACATCCATTTTGAAGCCATTCTGATAACTTTGATTTTTAGGCCTTTCTGAGCCCCATCAAGCTCGTGGATCCAATTTTGGATCACACCTCCCCACTAAGGACATTTTGGTCCCCAAAAGGTTACTGACTAGTCATCAATCTCGAGATAGGCCACCCGACTTGTTCTCTATCTTTGAACTCTATCCTGTGCACTTGTCTCATCAAGATCAACTGTAAAACAATCATGATAACTGATAGCATATTGTTAGCCATTTGTACGCTGTCACATCTTACTGAAGCTACTATCATCCATGTAGAAAAAATTACTAATGATAGTATCAAAAATATGACTGCAAATGAGCTGATATGTTTGTAATATTTGCACGACATTAGCTTATCTTGAATCAAAGTGTGATTGATTTTCCATTCCACAATCATTTCTTGTTCTTTCTTAAGATCTATTACTTGAATTGAAACAATTATAGGTGTGTTGCTTGTTTGAGCTGCCTTTCTTAATTGTTCCATAGTTTGAAGATATTTATTTTCTTTGAAATGATGAGCATGAACCACATATTCTTGACCTTCTATGGTTAAATTATATTGATTCTTTTCCCTGTAGAAGATTGTTTTACAATCATACTGCCTAAGACCATTCCACATTCACTTAGTGGAACCACATCACATGTTACCTCGTCTACAAACTCAAATGAAATTGAAAATTTTAATGTGCACTGCTTTGTTATGTGCACTTGATGATTGTTGCTTATCCATTTAAGTGTGTAAGGATTATGATGCATCTGTGTTTTTAATCCCAATTTCTTAACCAATTCCTCTGAAATTAAGTTAGATTGAGATCCACTATCTATCAATGTGTCGAACTTACTGTGCCTCATGATGACCCTTATGTGAAACAATTTACTTCTACAATCAAATCCATCACCCATTTTACCTGCCAGACCAACCAATGAGACTTTAGATTCATCACCTAAATCTGATCCCAAGTCTGTGGGTCGTGTTGTTGTTGCAAATGTTTGCCTCCCTTTATTTTCTTTGAACCACTTTGGTCTCATCTCAGGATGCAATTTCTAAAAATGGTCCTCGTCATGCTCTTCTTTCTTGCAATGCTTGCAAGAGGGATTCTCTTCCTTTCTTGTCACTACATTTTCCTTCTTTCTATTCCACTTAATTTTTTCCTATTTCCTTGTAGATGATTCCCCTGATACACCAACACATGTTTTCCTTGCTTCAATGCATGTCGCTTGAACAAAAACCTCATCAAGATTAGTAGGTCCAAACATGAATACAGTGTTTCAAATATGTGCAGGTAAACCTCCTATATACTTCATAAGAGTTTCTTGGTTATGTAAAGAAATATCTAACATCAATGCCATTTTACAAAATCCATCTATGTATTCTTGCACTGTTTGTCCTTTTCTTAGTTTTAAAGCTTGCCATTCAATAAACGATTTCTCTTTATAACCCAAAGGATAGAATTTCTTTCTAAGTGAAGAAACAAAACTTTTCCATGATGGAAATACATTACCCACTTGTTGTGTGCCATTTTGCAACTTTCTTTTTCACCAAATGAGTGTTGTGCCTGCAAGTCTAAGTGATGCCAACTTGATCTGAGTTGCCTTATCCTTGATCTATTGCACATTGCAATAAACCTCCATCTGTCTGGCCCAATTATCAAGTCTCTCTGCATTGACTTCACCATCATACATAGGTAATTCAAATTTCACATCAAATTTTAATAAAGGCATTTAATTCTTATGTTTATGGACATGTTTATTTGCAGTGATTTAATTAGAAATTGAACTTGAAGGAGGTGAAGATGGAGGTGAAGGAGGAATTTGAGGAGGATCCTCTCCTTATTCATTTTTTCCCTTTGAATATTCACCAAGAACTAGTCTCTTTTGTTCCAAGTAATCCTCATACAAAACCTTCATCATCTCCAACATGGCGAAAAAAAAAATTCGAAACTCTTTCTCATCCTGAGAAAGTCCCTCTTCCGATGCCATCTTCTCACTTTGAGAAATTCTCTTTCTCAATACAATCAATGGATTATCTTCAACAAGATCGCCTTCACCACAATGTATATTTTCCCTGGTTAACATGCAAAACTCAAATCCAAACGTCAACTAACTCTGATATCACTTAATCCAAAGAGATCTTTTAAACGACAATGGTTGAGTTATCATGCATGTGTTTATTAACCATTTAAGAAGTTGAATGAAAGAGGAAGAATTATAGAAGAGACATCACAGCCATATGCAAATATGCATATTTTAATTAAAGCAAGAAGAACGACAAACCATAGAACACCAAAGTGATAATGGAGTTTGGCAATCTCGCCTACGTCTCTGGGCCTTTATCTTAGTGGGTGAGATTTTCTTATTTATGTTCGAAGCTCTAAAATTACATCACAGTAGTTCCAAAAAGGTTACAAATTGATCTAGTATTTTTCTACCAGATCTCTAGAACCCAACAAAAGAAACGGCACTCAAATTAGATGACCGGAGCTCCCAGAAATGGCCCGCAAAGGTGCACTCCTCAATATCTTCCATGCATAAAAATGGCTTTGGCTTGGAAACTATTTAGCATAAACTTGCTCTAAATGTCCTCATATGGCCTCAAGAATCCCTAGTTTATATATATATGAAGTTTTTAACCATCTCCCAACTTCTCCCCAAGATCTAGCCTAAAAAAGGGCCCAATATCCTCAAAAAATGGGCAAAACTCTCCAAAACTGTTGAATAAAATCATTTAAATTCACTATAATAAAGTAAATTAACCACTTCTGGGAAAATATGGAGGTTAAGACCCTCAGGCCTAGGCGCGTTCCCCCTCTACAAGGTCACATGGATTAATATGGACAAGCACCAGCCCCCAAGGGGTTGTGCACTGGCCCCTCCTCTGCTAACACCTGGTCGCATGCGCAAATAATGGAACCATAATAGGACCAGGGCATGATCGGCGTGCATGGTTGTTGGTCATCGCCCCGAGTCTCATGGTGGGAGGTGCTAAACTCTAGTGGAACCCCTGTGCTTTAACCCTATCACATGGAATATATCATTGAGCCCTTGTATGGTGGTTATATGGTCCGGTAACAAAATTGTGGGCTAGGGCTAGACCCCAGCCATTTCCGCCTCCGCATTAACACAAATGTAAACTCAAATATAAACGGTGTCAAATAAGGTTAAGACCCACCTGGTAGGTGGGCTGGTAGCCCGGCCTACACCAAGATTCTAGCGCCCATGGAGGTCCACGGTTCGAAATTCGTTGAGTCCAAATAATTTTTTGCAATGAACTTAAGCCAACCAATGGGTGCCACGTGGCAGCCCATGTATGGGCCATGTGACACCGTTCCATATGCCAACTATTGCCATGTGTCATCACACTATTCGACCATCTTCCTTCCCTTTCAGGACAACTTTCCCAGTCATTGTCTACCACATGTTGTACGTACGTCGTAAGGGCATGCCACATGTCACCCTTGCAGTGGTGACATGTGTCACTCCCGTATTGGTCCACCTGTACCTACCATGTAAGCATCTTATCCACGTCATCAGTCTGTACGCCTAGTCACCCTACCACATGTCACCTCCAAATGATGCCATGTTAGCACCAATTGTTCCTGCCACGTCATCTGTATGGTCATACATCATGTACAGTCAGTTGCCACGTGGCACTGTACGAACTGTACAGTCATCATTTTTTTTGCATATTTGGAAAAATGAACAGATTTCCATATCTGGAGCATACAACGTCTGTTTGAGCCTGTTCAAGTTGTGTTGGGTTTGTATCAACGAGGCCTATGCACACGTCTGTTTTCAAACAATTATGAGAACTTTTATTTTTAGGCCTTTCTGAGCCCCATCAAGCTCCTAGATCCAATTATGGATCACACTTCCCCACTAAGGACATTTTGGTCCCAAAAAGGTTATTGACCAGTCATCAATCTCAGGATAGGCCACCCGGCTTGTTCTCTATCTTTGAAATATGTCATGTGCAGCTGCTTCATCAAGATCAACTATAAAACAGTCATGATAGTTGACAGCATAGTGTTATCCATTTGTACCCTGTCACATCTTACTAAAGCTACTACCATCCATGTAGACAACATTACTAATGATAGTATCAAAAATATGACTGCAAATGAGATGATATGATTGTAATATTTGCACGACATTAGCTTATCTTGAAGCAAAGTGTGATTGATTTTCCATTCCACAATCATCTCCTATTCTTGCTTAAGATATATTACTTGACTTGAAACAAGTATAGGTGTGTTGCTTGCTTGAGCTGCCTTTATTAATTGTTCCATAGTTTGAAGAGATTTATTTTCTTTGAAATGATGAGCATGAACCACATATTCTTGGCCTGCTTTGGTTAAATGATATTGACTCTTTGCCCTGTATAAGATTACTTTGTGATCATACAAGTATGGACTGCCTAAGACCATTCCACATTCACTTAGTGGCACCACATCACATGTTACCTCGTCTACAAACTTGGATGAAATTGCAAATTTTAATTTGCATTGCTTTGTTATGTGCAATTGATGATTGTTGCTTATCGATTTAAGTGTGTAAGGCTTATGATGCATCTGTGTTTTTAATCCCAATTGCTTAACCAATTCCTTTGAAATTAAGTTAGATTGAGATCCATTATCTATCAATGTGTCAACCTTAGTGTGCCTCATGATGACCCTTATGTGAAACAATTTACTTCTACAATCAATCCATCACCCATTTTACTTGCCAGACCAACCAAGGAGACTTTAGATTCATCACTTGAATCTGATCCCAAGTCTGTGGGTCATGTTGTTGTTGCAACTCTTTGTCTCCCTTTATTTTCTTTGAACCACTTTGGTCTCTTTTTGGGATGCAATTGCTAACAACGGTCCTCATCATGCTCTTATTTCTTGCAATGTTTGCAAGAGGGCTTCCCTTCCTTTTTTGTCACTGCATTTTCCTTCTTGCTATTCCACTTCCTTTTATCCTCTTTCCTTGAAGACGATTCCCCTGATACACCAACACATGTTTTCCCTGCTTCAATGTATGTCGCTTGAACAGAAACCTCATCAAGATTAGTAGGTCCAAACATGAATATAGTGTTTCGAATATGTGTAGGTAAACCTCCTATATACTTCATAAGAGTTTCTTGGTTATGTAAAGGAATATCTAACATCAATGCCATTTTACGAAATCCATATGTGTATTCTTGCATTGTTTGTCCTTTTCTTAGTTTTAAAGTTGGCCATTCAATTAAGGCTTTCTCTTTATAATCCAAAGGATAGAATTTCTTTCTAAGTGAAGAAACAAAACTTTGCCATGATGGAAATATATTACCCACTTTTTGTGTGCCATTTTGCAACTTGCTTTGCCACCAGACGAGTGTTGTACCTGCAAGTCTAAGTGATGCCAACTTGATCTGATTTGCCTCATCCTTGATTTGTTGCACACTTCAATAAACCTCCATTTGTCTGACCCAATTATCAAGTCTATCTGCATTGACTTCACCATCATACATAGGTAATTCAAATTTCACATCAAGTTTTAATAAAGGCGTTTCATTCTTATGTTTATGGACATGTTTCTTTGCAGTGCTTTTAGAACTTGAACTTGAAGAAGAAGGAGAAGAAGGAGGTGAAGATGGAGGTGAAGGAGGAATTTGAGGAGGATCCTCTCCTTCTTCATTTTTTCCCTTTGAATATTCACCAAGACCTAGTCTCTTTTGTTCCAACAAATCCTCATACAAAACCTTCATCACCTCCGACGTGGCAAAGAAAGTTTTTCGAAACTCTTTCTCATCCTGAGAAATTCCCTATTTCGATGCCATCTTCTCGCTTTGAGAAGTTCTCTTTCCAATCCAATAAATGGATTCTCTTCAAAAATCTCTCCTTCACCACGATGTATATTTTCACTGGTTAACATGCAAAACTCAAATCCAAACATCAACTAGCTCTGATACCACTTGATCCGAAAAGATCTTTTAAACAACAATGGTTGAGTTATTATGCATGTGTTTATTAACCATTTAGGAAGCTGAATGAAAGAGGAATAATTATAGAATATACATCATATCCATATCCACATATGCATATCTGAATTAAAGAAAGAATAACATCAAACCATAGAACACCAAAGTGATAACGGAGTTCGGCAATCTCGCCTACGTCTTTGGGCCTTTGTCTCAGTGGGTGAGGCTTTCTTATTTCTGTTTGAAGCCTTAAATGTACATCACAACAGTGCCAAAAAGGTTACAAACTAATCTAGTATTTTTCTACCAGATCTCTAGAACCCAACAAAATAAACTACACTCAAATCGGATGACCGGAGCTCCCAGAAATGGCCCGCAAAGGTGCACTCCTCAATAGCTTCCCTGCATAAAAATGGCTTTGGCTTGGCAAATCTTCAGCATAAACCTGTTGTGAATGTCTTCCTATGGCCTCAAGAATCCTTGGTTTATATAGATCTGAAGTTGGTAACCATATCCCAACTTCTCCCCAAGATCTGGCCTCAAAAAGGGCCCAATATCCCCCAAAAATGGGCAAAAATCTCCAAAACGATTGAATAAAATCATTTAAAATCACTATAATAAAGTAAATTAACCACTTATGGGAAAATATGGAGGTTAATCCCCTCAGGCCTGGGCACGCGCCCCCTCTACAGGGTCACATGCATTAATATGGCCAAGCGCCAGCCCACAAGGGGTTGCACGTTGGCCCCTCCTCTACTAACACCTGGTCGCATGTGCAAATAATGGAACCATAATAGGACCAAGGCTCGATCGGCGTGCTTGGTTTTTGGTCATTACCCCGAGTCTCATGGTGGGAGGTGCTAAACTTTAATGGAACCCCTATGCTTTAACCCTATCACATGGCATATAGCATCGAGCCCCTGTATGGTGGTTATATGGTCCAGTAAAAAAACCGCGGGCTAGGGCTAGACCCCAGCTCTTTCCACCTCTGCATTAATACAAATGAAAACTCAAATATAAATGGTGCCAAATAAGGTTAAGACCCACCCGGTAGGTGGGTTGGGGCTAGACCCCAGCTCTTTCCACCTCCGCATTAATACAAATGCAAACTCAAATATAAACGATGCCAAATAAGGTTAAGACCCACCCAGTAGGCGGCTTGGTAGCCCAGCCTACGCGAAGATTCTAGCACCCATGGAGGTCCATGGTTCGAAACTCATTGAGTCCAAACAAATTTTTTCAATGAACTTAAGCCAACCAATGGGTGCCACGTGGCACCGTTCCATATGCCAACGACTACCACATGTCAGCACAGTATTCGACCATCTTCCTGCCCTGTTAGCACAACTTGCCCAGTCATTTTCTGCCACATGTCATACGTATGTCGTACAGGCATGCCACGTGTCACCCTTGTAGTGGTGACATGTGTCACTCCTGGATTGGTCCACTTGTACCTTCCACATCAACATCTTGTCCACATCATCAGTCAGTATGCCCGGTCACCCTGCCACATGTCACCTCTAGATGTTGCCACATCAGCACCAACTGTGCCTTCCATGTCAGTTGTACGACCATACAACCTGTATAGTCAGCTGCCACATGGCACTGTACAGACTATATAGTCATCATTGTTTTTGCCTGTTTGGAAAAATGAACATATCACCATATTTGGAGCATATGATGTTTGTTTGAGCCCGTTCAAGTTGTGTTGGGTTCGTATCGATGAGGCCTACACACACGTCGGTTTTGAATCTATTATGAGAACTTTTATTTTTAGGCCTTTATGAGCCCCATCAAGCTCCTGGATCTACTTATGGATCAGTTAGGAAGAACAAAAATTTGATGCCCCATCCCTAGAAAGGGTATTTAGGGGTCGGTGTGTTACAAATTTCCACACTGCATCTTGATGGGGAAGCCCATGATTGGTGATATCATGGACTGGTGACTTTGGGCCATAATAACATCACCTCATACCTGGACTTCATGCAAAGGCTCATGGAGTGCTTTGATAAGAAGGATCCAGAGATTCACTTCAGAGAGCTATCCCATCTCAAACAAACAGGTAGATCATAGACGTTAATATCATAGTTCCAGAGGGTATTCATCATGGTGATGGACATATCAGAACCCCGAGTAGTTATGTTGTTCATAGAAGCCCTGGCTGAAGCATTACGTGGATGGGTTAAGGATTATAAACCTACCACCTTACAGGATGTTATTAGTAGGACTAGGGATTTGCAGGATGCAGTACCAAAGAGCAGGTTTCCTCCCAAATCAACATTTCCCATAAAATAAAAATATAGGAAACCTTTCCAGAAGGACTGGCCAAGGAAAGACAAGATGGATGAGGACACAATGAGGGATTTGAGATGAAAGCAATTGTACTTCACCTGCCAGGAACCATGAGAATCGGGTCACATATGTTCAGGCAAGGGAAAGGATCACTATATCGAGGTGTATTCAAATAGTGGGGAAGATGAGGATGATCAGGAGCAGGTGCATGAGGAGGAGGTTCGAGTAGCAGGGGATGAGTAGTTTCAAGATGATATCAAGGGAGGTGTTATTTCCACCTTGTCAGGTTTCATACTTTCAGGGTGAGAGGAGTTGTTTAGGGCCACAGAGTGGGATTTTTGGTTGATTGTAGGGAAACCCACAACTTTATAGATGTTGCTTGGGTGATGAGGCATGGTATTCCCATCGAGGAGTTTGAGAGGTTTACAGTGGTAGTTGTAGGAAATCACAGCATGGAGTGTAATCGATGGATTCCCAAATTGAACATAGCACTTGGGAACTATAATTTGACAAATTCCTTTTGTGTGGTGAATGTACTGAATACAAATGTTCTTTTGGGATTCCAATGGCTTTATTCTATTGGAAAATACTCCACAAATTATCAGACCATGGAGATGGAGTTTCAAGGACCTGATGGAAAAAGGGTAGTCTTGCGAGCCATGCATACTTACCCTCCCAAGGTGGTATCATCACAGAGGATGGAGTTTGTACTCCAGAAGGGATACATAGAGTGGGAGACAGAGTGCTTGATCACCGTAAAGAAACCTCCAGATCACACACCTCGGTATCCAGCAAACATGCAAGCATTGTGACAGAAGCATGAGCAGGTATTTAGTGACATTCCTCCAGATAGGCCTCATGATCATGGATTTGAGCATATTATTGATTTGGAGGGAGTTTAGGCAGTCATTACTACTCCCTACTGGCATCAAATATGAAATTGATAAAACTATAAAAGAGCTTCTCAAACTAGGACACATCTAGCCCAGTTCTATTCCATTTGCTTCCTATGTAGTGATGGTGAAGAAGAAAGATGGGACCTTGCGCATGTGTATAGACTACATGGACTTAAACAAGAAGACTATTAAGAAAAAGTACACGATCTCATGGATTGATGAGTTGATGGATGAATTACAGGGGGCTAAATACTTTTCAAAAATTTATCTCTGCTCTGGGTATCATCAAACTCAGGTAAGGGAGCAGGACATTCCAAAAACAACTTTTTGTTGCCATTACAGACACTATGAGTTCCTTCATGCCTTTTGGGTTGACAAATGTGTCTACCACATTCCAGTCATGCATGAACCACATGTTCAAGAATCATCTATGCAAGTTCCTACTGGTATTTTTTGGTGACATCGTGATCTATAGTAATACATGGGAAGAACATTTTCAAAACCTAAATGAGGTATTGGGCGTGTTGGGTGAGCAGTCATTGTATGAAAAAATGTCCAGGTGTGAATTTGGGATGTAGGAAATGCTATACCTGGGGCATGTGATAGGATCTAATAGAGTGCAAGTTCACTTGGACAAAAACAAAGCCATCTTGGAGTGGCCCACAACTAAGAATTTGACAATGTTAAAAGGTTTCTTAGGCCTCTGCACCTACTATAAACGGTATGTTAATGGATTTTCACAGTTGAAAACACCCCTCACGGACCTCACAAAGAAGGGGGAATTCAGTTGGTCGAGGGAGGAATGGGATACATTTGAGAAAATGAATAAGGTGATGAGTTCATGCCCAGCTCTAGCATTGCCAAACTTCACTTAGCAGTTTGTACTAGATTGTGATGCATACAGGGAAGGAATAGGAGCAGTATTAATGCAGAATCATCACCTTATATCCTTTGAGATCGGGAAGCTCAAGGATTATGAGTGTCAATATTATATATATGATAAAGAGATGTTTTCAATCATGCATGCATTAACCAAGTTCAGGCAATACTTGGTGGGTGGAAAATTCAAAGTTAAAACAAATCATAACAGCCGCTGGTAATTTTTGGAGAAAAAGGATTTAAACGAAAGACAACAAAAGTGGGTTGGTAAAATAAAAGCATACGATTTTGAGATAGAGTATGTGAAGGGTAAAAACAATGTGGTAGTCGATGCCCTCTCAAGGAATCGATCCACTCTGTCTCTTATGGATATTTCTACAGATTGGAAGTCCCACCTTTTGGTGGAGTACTCAAAAAAGAATTTTTTCTTTGAACTTCTGGATGGACAGGTACATGATGATAGGTACAGGGTCGTAGATGATATCATCTACTATAAGGGAAGAATCTATTTAGTACCATAATATGGGCTTAACTAGAATATCATGCAGGCATCACATGATTCGCCACTAGCATGCCACCGAGGATTTCTGAAGACTTGTAGGCATATTCGGGAGAGGTTCTCATGGAAGGGCCTCAAGGATGACATCTTGAAGCATGTGAAGGAGTGCACCACATGTCAACAAAAAATAGAATAACATATCCATCTAGCAGGATTACTTCATCCCTTACCTATTCCAGAGCAGAAATGGGAGAGTATATCGATGGATTTTATTATCGGATTGTCAAAGGTGCAAGGTAGAGACTGCATATATGTGGTGGTGGATAGATTACCAAATTTTCTCATTTATTTTCTATCCCCTAGGATTATACAGCAGTGCAGGTAGCAGAACTATTCTTTCGGGAGGTATTTAGACTACACAGACTATCTAAGAACATTGTCAGCGACATAGACAACAGATTCATTGGTGCCTTTTGGTAAGATATTTTCAGGATGGTTGCCACTGATTTGACCCCTAACACAATTTATCACCATCAAACTTATGGGAAAAAATAAATAGTAAAAAAATGGCTTGAAGGATACTTGAGGAATTATGCAGCAAGACAGTAGAGGACATGGATCAAATGGCTACATCTGGGAGAGTTTTGTTACAATAACACCTTCCACATGTCTATCGTTGTGACCCCTTTCAAAGCCCTTTATAGCTATGATGCACCGACATTTGTTGATATGGTGTTTGGAGATAGTAAATCCCCCAGGTCCAAGGATTGGATTCAGGAAAGCCAAAACATTCTGAAATCCCTCAAGGACAACTTACAAATAGCCCAGAATCAACAAAAAGTGTATGCAAATAGGCGCAGAGTAGAACATAGTTTTGAAGTGGGTGACTTGGTATATTTGAGACTAAAACCTTACAGGAAGTCTTCTCTTAATAAGAAAGTAGCAGAGAAATTGAAGCCTCGCTTCTATAGGACTTATCGGGTTATCAGGAGAGTGGGAGAAGTGGCATATGAACTCGAGCTTCCAGAGGGGAGTAGAATTCACAATGTATTCCATGTCTCTTTCCTTAAAAATGAAATGGATAAACATGTTACAACATCATCTAAGTTTCCCCCACTCGATCAAGAGGGACAGTTGATATTTATTCCCGAAGATATTTTACAGGTTCGGGAAAGGAAGTTGAGGAACAGGGTCATCATGGAGTACCTTGTCAGGTAGAAGGAACTACCAGTGGAATATTCCACATGGGAAGGGGAGCATGTACTTCAACATCCAGGCTTACGAATTCTTGAGGACAAGCAATTTCAAGTGGAGAGGATTATAATGTCCCCTTCCACTTAAGCACCAGAGGCAAACCCGTCATCCTATTTGATTCCTGTAGGTTAGGACGAGAATTTAAAAAGGGGAATTAATTAATGGCTCATATCACCTCGCAGCAAAAAGTGAAATTAAGTGGTGGTATTATGCCATTTAATTTTGAAGATGGAATAAATTAATAAGTCAAATATTTAAATAAATTCACTTTATTAAATAAAAGATGGGAAATTAATAAATGACCCAACAGAGAAATTTAAAAGGGAAAAAAGAGGAATTCTCGTTATTATTGATTATTATTATCTTTTGGAATCAGAATTGAAGCTCTCATGAATTTTTATGGTGTTGAGGATGGAAACCTTGGGTGAATATTGGATTCAATGGAAAAATCTATCCATCCTAGCCAATCCTTTGAGTAGATAATCCAGATCTACTATTTGTGCTTCTTTGCAAGATAGATTTGGGATTTTCGGGGTCGAATCTACCTTGGGACAACATCTTGGTGAATGATATCGGTGAGTAGAGGCTAAGTTTGCTTGTGTATGGGGCGATTTTGTGCTTGAGGAGGTCGAAAGAGTGTGGAGATTGTTTACAATTTGGGTGTTGGCTGAGTTCTCACTCTTTGTTGGGCATATAAATTTCTGCTAGGAAACCAACTTAAGATATGGGTCGAACTATTTGTGGAAGGGAATATTACTCATTGGTTGGGTGAATATATTGGCATTGAGAGTTGATTTATTTCCTTCAGATTGATCTATAATTCGTGGGAGGTAATATTTCCTTCTGCTGGGTTGGATATTTCCTCAATGGGTCAAGTCAATGGTTATCAAAGGTTGATTTTATCAAGAAGAAATCGTGGGTTTTACTTCTGAACTATTTCATGTGAGAATGGGTGCATCTTTGGGTCAAGGAAGTTGATTTATCATCTCCAGTTGAGTTTGAGACAACAGATTCGATTTTTTACTGCACATAAATTGTTCCTCTCGATAGGAAGACCATTTATATATGTGGGACAACTATATTGCAACAATGAAATTAATATTGGAGGGAAAATCATGGCATCATTACCCTTCCAGTAAATAAGAGGCTACCATTTGAAATGCACCAAAAAACTTGTGATTTATCTCCTATATTAAGGCTCAGTTAGGCATTGGAAATGAATAAAAATATCCTTGTTGTGATTTCTTAACTATATCAGATGTTTGTATTGTCATATTTCTTATGCTTGTTGTGTATATCATTGTTGAAATAAATGGGTTATTTTGACACACTTAAACCATATGAATCCACTCATAATGCTTCAAAAAACCAATGAAATTACCACAACAGTAAATAAGTGGTTTTGACAGTGAAAGGACGCCCACATCCTAAGTGTTTGACGAAATTCAACCCTCGGGAACACTTCATTTATGTTTCAACAATAAGAGGAAAGTTTACAAGCAGTGCTTGGCACATTTCATTGAACTGAATCTTTGGTGAGCTTGATGGCACTCTAATTATCGCACTAGAGGGTGGTTGAATGCTAATGTTGGAATCCAAAATTTGAAAGAATCTCTTGAAGACACAAGGCTTCTTGACTTGCATTGATCGTTGCTCGGTACTCTGCTTATGCTGAAGAAAGAGCAATAGCTTGTTGTTTCTTACAAGCCCATGTGACAAGTCCAAAACCAAGGCTAAAAACATAAACTGCAATAGAATTTCGATCATCAGGGTCACTAGTCCAATATGAATCAATGAAACCAACCAACAAAGGAGTTCCCCTTGAACTGTAATGTATCCTAAACTGAATTGTACCTTGGACATACCAAAGTATCTTTTTTTTTTTTCTTTCTAGTGGCTTTCATGGGGTTTTTTCATATACTGGGAAATACGACCAACAACAAAGGAAATATTAGGACGAGTATGATTCAAATATAAGAGGCTACCAACTAACTAACGATACAAAGTGGCATCAACTTTGGGATAAGTACAAGTGAAAGCAAGTTTGGCTCCAAACTAGAAGGGAGAAAGGGCTAGTTTAGGATCATCTATGTGAAAGTGATAAAGAACATCACAAGCATACTTAGACTAGGAAAGAAAGATTCCTTCCTTGGTTTGCAATACTTGGAGGCCAAGGAAATAATGCAAATAGCCTAAGTTTATCATTTCAAATTTGTTTTTAAGGCTAGATTTCACATGGGTTAAAAGTTTTGGGTCATTACTAGTGAGGACAAGGTCATAAACATAAAGAAAAAGGATTATGAGACAAATTCCTACTTTCTTGGTATAAACATTAGGGTCAGAATGACATCTAGAAAAGATGATATCAAATTAAAGTTGTCCATTTTAGAATACGAAGATCGAGGAGCTTACTTAATGCCATAAAGAGATTTCTTAAGGCGGAAAACAAGGTTGGAGTTATTCCAGAAATAACCAGGAGGTTGTTCCATGTATATTTATTCTTGCAAATCCCCATGCAAGAAGGAGGATTTGACATCCGTTTGGTGGACCTCCAATTAATGTGAGGCTACAAAGGCTAGAACAAGACAATTGGAATTCATTTTGACTACAGGGGAAAAGGTTTCATTATAGTCAATTCCTTCAACTTGGGAGAATCCTTTGGAAACTAACCAAGCCTTGTGTCTTTCAACACTTCCATATGATGTATACTTATTTCTATACACCCATTTACATCTAACAAGTTTTCTTCCTTTCGGAAGAGGTATAATGTCTCAAGTATTGTTAGCCAATAAAGAGTGATACTCTTCATTCATTGTTGTGTCCCATTATGGATGACTTGGAGCTTCTGCAAATGTTTATGGATCATGAGTCTATAAAACTTGATCCAAAATAGAAGAGGCTCATTGGAACTCTGAACGAGTCTGGAATTGATTTGAAGGATCACTGGAAAGATCACTAGATGTTTCTCATGTTGAATGGACCCATATAGGAGGCAGTTGTGTTGGTGTAGGTTCATGTTCAACGGACTCATTTGGGGGAGGGTGAGAAGGCAGAGGTGGATTCCCATCCTCACTATCATCACCTGAAGAAGAAGAAGAAACTAGAATTGGAACAAAATATGGCAAAAACATCGAAGGTGGATCGTAGGCTGAAGATGGCACAAACTTTGAATTAGGCTCGCATGCCAATATATTTTCATCAAATTTAACATATATTCTAATAACAATTTCATTGGAATGAGGTTGAATAAGTCTATAGCCTTCGACATCTTCATAATATCCAACAAAAATACACTTCTCACTTTTAGGTTGTAAAGCTTTCCTTTTCTCATCAGGAATGTGAGCCCATGCTACACTTCCAAATACATGGAAGTGGCTTACATATGGCTTAATTTTATTCCATGATCTTCCAATTTTATGTTTCTTAGAGTCTTTGTGGGAGTGTGATTTACTATGTTTTACACAGTTAATGGCTTCCACCCAATAATGAAGACTTGATCCTTTAGATTGGATCACATAATTAGCCATTTCTTTAAATGTGTGATTCTTTCTTTTAGCAACACCATTTTGTTGTGGTGTATATGGAAAAATATGTTGCATTTGAATGTCAAGCGTAGTGCAGTAACTTGTAAATTTATTGTTTACATATTCACCTCCATTATTTGTTCTTAACCTTTGAAGTTGATGTCTAGATTGTTTTTCTACAAGAACCTTGTAGGCCAAAAACTTGTCAAACACTTCGCTCTTAAGTTTTAAGAAGTAAACCCAAGTGCATCTAGAGAAGTCATCAATGAAATTTAAGAAATAATTGCACCAAGAGAAAGAAGGAGAAGGAAGTGGACCACAAAAATCACTTTGAACAAGTTGCAAAGGGGTCGAGGCATGCCAAGAGGCACATTTTTCAAAATTGTCTT
>JZKD02S1668319.1:77371-88433 GCA_000966675.3 Picea glauca
TTTATATATATGCATGTATCTCTATGTGTGTGTGTGTGTGTAAATACATACATTCTATGTGTTTATACATACATTCTATGTGATTGTACATACATACATACATACATACCAACCAACCAAAATCAAATGAAAATAATATATAACCACAGAGAATATTGAAACTCTACCCCTACACATGACAATTTGGTTGCTTAGTCTATGGAGTTATACATGCCCTACCCCTCTTCGGATTCGAATCTATGACCTCTAAGGAAGAAACACATCTTCTATACATTCCAATCTCTTGCCATAGTTGGGCTATGTCTTTGTGGTTGGGACAGGGTGCCACCATGTAAAAAACCTAGGGTTAAACCTTAATAGGTGTAGAGATCTTGTATGTGTGCATGAGGAAAGGTGTTTGACCTCTTAATGTTGGTTTCCCTCCACCATCAAAGGGACTTGACACATTTTTTACGAGTTGAATTTATTTAAGTGAAAATTAATAGGATATTTTATTGCACAGAGAATATCGAGGTGCATCTACAACCTAGGTAGATGTGTCACATTTGTAAGTTAATAAACTAAATTGAAAAAAGTTGAAATTTGTAAAAACTAAAAAAGAAATAAAAAATCATTGACCATAATAATTAAAAGCTTAAAAATGAGCATATTAATTGTAAGAGTATAAAATAAAACAAATTAGCATAGATCCATCTTAACCCATGATCTTTTAAGCACCAAGAGAATTATCTCTCTAGTTCTTTTGATTCCTCTCAGTGCTTACTAGATCTAGGGTTAAGATGGATCTATGTTGGTACCTTATAATAATCCGACAAGTTACTCTTTTCTTCTTTGATTGCATAAACATAACATCACTTTTCTCATCTACGTCTTGTTACAATTCTTGTCTTACAAATTTCTAGTTATACATTATGACAACTTGCTATAGTCAACCTGAGTACAACTTAATGATTACACAATCACTCATCCTATGTTTCTCTTAATAAAAAAATGATGTGTTTATAGAATTAGTGACCTTGTACTAAAATAATAATTGATTAGTTATAGGATGAATATGCACACTTTCTTGACCTCCCCGTCCTCCTTTATGGAACATGTCCTACGAATACATATGTGATAATAAACATTGAAAAATTAACACCCTCCTCATTTAACACTTGCAACTGATTTGACGATGACTTATTTAATCCTTTAAATGAGTTGAATCAAAATAAATTATGTCACTTGTCATGATATTTACCCTTAGACAATAATCCATTATATAAATAACCTCGTACTAAAATAATAGTTGATTGATTGAACGATGAATATGCATACCTTCTTGACCTCCCCCTTTGTAAAATGCATTATGTAAGTATATATGTGATAACAAACATTGAAAAATAAACACCCTCCTCACTTGACACTTGCATGTGATCCACGACGACTTATTTAACCTTCTAAAAGAATTAAATAAAAATAAATAATATAATATGTCATGATCTTCACCTTTAAACAACAACCCGTTGCATAAGTAATGTTTGCCTAAATTATTTACATTGTAAGGTGTTTCCTCTTGTAGAAGTAGATGTCTTCTCATCGCTTTCTACTTCACCCACACCCATCAAATCTATTCGACGACCATCGGGATGGCCCCGATTGTTCATTCCAATGGCACGCTGAAGAAATGTTGCAAACACCATTCATGATAATTTGGACATTTTGTAGCGGAAACATGTAGTCTATCCTTAGGATTTTCGTCACAACATCGCAACACATCCTCCTTTCGCCTTGCTCAATCAATGTTATCTATAATTAGTAAGGGGCACCAAGTTGGCCAATCTAGGTTGATGCGTGCTCCATCCACCCGGTGGCACCTACAACCCCACCCACGATGTTCTCCAACCCACGATGCACATAAATAAACAAAATATATACTATAAAGGTGGAAAAAGAATATATACTATAAAGGTGGAAAAAGAAAGGATCACCGTGATAGCCACTCAGGTCACAACCACATTTCCAGAAGCCCTACGACACCTTCAAAGCATTGGTGGGTTTTACAAAAAGAATTTAATGTTCATTGATTACATTCAACATTGTCTAATTATCTCACCACTATTCAATTTTATTTCATATGTTTTATAAAGTTGTACGATGACCCACTTATTTCCATTTTTCAGGTCCTATGTTTCAAGCCCAAGACCACCATTCCTATCTCTTTCCTATACTCCTTGCAATTCCCATCCTTTCATATGGTCAACAATGAAATGGGTGAATCTGTATTTAAGACCATTGGTGATTCGGATTTACGAGGGAACGAAATGAAACACATAAATAAGACAAAAACATAGAGGTATAGTAATACTCAATTTCTATTAAAGAATGAAATATGCAGAGACAATAAAAGAAAATACATAGTGAAATGAACTCGCTAGAATGGTGGTAGATTATTTCTGAGAACAAATGTGATGACTACGTGCATTCGCAAGAAAATGATTACAATGAGGTCCAAAGGCCCTTTTAACATAAAGCATAAATGAGAAAACCCTAAACATCCAAAACCCTAACCACGGGAGACAAAACGCCAACAAGTTTGTGGGCCCTGATGGGGGTAGTTGATATGTCAACTTCCTGGGGGTGCAACTTTTACATACGGTCTTCGTTTGGAGCTCTCAGTCTCGCGTCAGAAAGGTATAGTTGAGGAGTACACATTTCGTTCAGCCTAGCATCTACTTTTAGGTATATGCTAGATGTTGTTAAGCCAAAAAAAATGTCGTTTAGGGCCTCAAAATGGCCCCAGAAGTTTGGGACCCGAAAAACCATAGAAAAACTGCCAAGATAGAAATTGTATTTTGAGCTAGTGGAATAGGTGGGCGGCCATTGATGTCCAACTAGATCAATCCTCCCCCATTAGGAATCAATGGTCTCCATTGCCTTGAGTGCCCCTACAAAATGGGGAAACTTCTGTTGAACTTAACGCTTGGTGATCCACTTGCCTTGGTCCAGGAGTTGCCCTGCATTGACAACCCGATAGAGTTGGATCTTATGTTGGTGGATGCCCTTAACCACTGTGTCCATGATCCGATCAATGGTGACATGTTCCATGCAGTCAAGGTTGAGCTATGTAGGTGTCAGTTGCTCTACCACTTTAGATGTGTCCAGTAATGGTGGAAAATATGGTTGAATGAGGTCCACATTGAATAATGGACGCAAACCAAGGAAGGGGGGAATACTTAACTCAAAAGCATTGTCGCCCACAACCTTGGTGATGGTGTAAGGTCCATAGCGAAGTGGATGCAGCTTTCGATGGGGTCCTATAAAGCGCTCTTTCTACAAATGTAGCCAAACCTTGTCTCCCACGTGAAACATGTGGGGAACCTGGTGTTGGTCATGGCGTTGCTTGTACTTAGCATTGGCTTTCTGAAAAATATCATGGACTTGTTGGTGGAGGTGTTGTATCTGTTTAATCAATTTGGTGTCTTTGTTGACCTCAAATTGAGCATGGGAAGATTATGCATGTGTGGATGCAAGGGGAAGTGCTACATCAATAGGGCCAAATGGTTGAAATCCCATGCCCACCTGAAAAGGGTTGTGGTCGGTCGACTTATGGAGGGCTCTGTTGTAGTTTTGTTCGACATAAGGAAGGCTCTCATCCCATGTGTGTGGATTCTTGGATTTTTACATGCACAAGATATGCACCATCATCCTATTGACGACCTATGTCTGTCCATTAGTCTGAGGGTGGTGTTGGACACATTGAGCACATTGAGAGGGGGGGGTGAATCAATGTAGGGATATTTTTACACTTATTTAAAAAATTTAGTTAGAAACCACTTTAAACATGTTATTCATTCATACTTAACTACTTGCATGTATCAACAACATTAATCAATAACAGAGAATTATAAACCATCACCATAATAAACACCAAGAACACCATATATATGTGTAAGATTTTTGTATTTTGTGTTACAAGAGACTACAATCTCTGGGTTTTATCAGCAAAAACTAAAAAGATAAACAACTCCAAAAGAGCACCAACTCTCAATACAAGACTCAGCTTACAAAGATATCAGCCCCAACTGAGATGTGAGGAATCCAATCCCCAAGTACAAGACCTTGCTTATAGATAGAAACCAAAATGCCAATAGGTACGCGACCTGTTTATACTGCAACTCGCGTATGTACTCGACCGGCCTATATTGAAACATGCATATGTGCACGTCCTTCCCTCTATCAACCTGCATACACCTTCAGAAAACTAGGGCATCCATTCTTCAACTAATTTGTGTTGTCCCAACCACAAACAAATCTACACCATCCAACAACCTATGCATGTTCCTCACCCATACACCATCACACAACATAGATATCCCTCAGCCATATCAGAACAAAACCACTCAACCAACTAGCTAACGTCTACCATATCCAAACATCATAACAACCATACAAAGAATGCTTCAAGCATTCACCATACCATGAGTAAATCTAAGCATCAAGACAACATATAACCATACCAGAACTTATGTAGCAGATATGAACCTGTAGAATGATATCCTGGGAACTTTCTTGACTTGAATTCTTGCTACCACTAGGTTCCTATTGAACTGACTAATGTATGGAAGATAACTTTCAAATCTAAAGAAGGTCTCTTCGAATGGTTGGTCATGCCCTTTGGCTGAACCAATACACCAACAACTTTCATGTGGTTGATGGATGATGTATTGAAACCCTTCACCAACTCTTTTGTGGTGGTATATTTGGATGACATCCTCATCTTCAGCAGAACTTTGAAGGAACACATGCAACATATTTAGCAGGTTTTGAGCACTCTACAGCAACACAAGCTATATGCCAACTTGGAAAAATGCTCCTTTGGCATGAACATGGTCCAATACTTGGGCTACATTGTTGATGAGTATGGGGTACATGTGGATCTAGCTAAAATCCAAGTCATCCATGACTAGCAAACCCCGACCACACTTACTGAGCTTCAGAGCTTCTTTGGGCTTGCCAAATTCTATCGTAGGTTCGTGTTGGGATTCTCCCATATTGCATGGGCCCTCAGCCAAGTGACCAAGGGTGGTGGCAAGGCAAAGTTCACATGCAGGAAGGAAAAACAATGAGCATTCGATGATCTGAAGCATCACTTGTGCTCAACTCCAGTACTCTCCTTACCCGAGATTGAGACTAATGCATCCGACTATGTTGTAGGCACAGTTCTCACTCAGCACGGTCATCCAGTTGCATACCATAGTGAGATACTCTCGGATCTCGTCCGGAAATACCCCACCTATGACAAAGAAATGTATTCCATTGTGCAATCATGTCGCCAATGGAAACATTACATTATGGGAAAGGAGACAATCATCCACACTGATCACAAGCCTCTGTAGTTCATACAGACACAGGGGAAATTGCAGAATGATTTCCATCAAAAGTGGTCCACATACCTGCAACAGTTCCATCTCAACATCAAGTATAAGACAGGGAGAACAAATTGTGTCATTGACTGCCTCCGACCTCTCATTGTTGCACTCACCACTGTGCTCCATTCATGTGGGCATGAGGCATCTGAGTGGCCCCAACTTTGTCAGCTCGTCAGCTCTTGGGTACAGGTGTGAATGTCACAGATTTTCACATTCTGGATGGATTGTTATGCCATTTGGGCCACCTTTGTGTTCCAACAAGTGAGCGTGAAAAGTTGATTTGGGAGGCTCACTCCAGTTGGATGGCAGAACATTTTGGTGTGGAGAAAACTATGGTCGTTCTACAGAAGCATTTTTTTGGACAAAACTGCGACATGACATCAACAAGTATATCAAATCTTCCATTGCATGTGCCATTTCCAAGCCAACCATCAAGAAGCAAGGCTTGTACACTACTATGCCTACTCTTGAGAGGCCTTGAGAATCCATCTCGATGGGTTACATGTCTGGCCTTTCATCCACCAAGCAAGGCAATGATTGTGTATTCATGGTGTTTGATTAGTTTTTGAAGATGGCCATTCTCACAGCCTGCAAGAAGAGCATCACATCGACAGATACTGCCAAGATCTTCTTCGAACGAGTGTGGATCCATTTTGGGATACCACAAACCATCATCTTAGATCGGGACAACATGTTCCTCAACACATTTTGGTCGAGCCTCTGGTCACTGTTGGAAACCAAGCTCACTAAATCCACTTCCTTCCACCCCCAAACTAATGGCCAAACCAAGGTCATCAATCGGATGATTGTGCACATCCTGCACATGTATAACTCTAAGCATTCGTGTACATGGGATGAGAGTCTTCCCTATGTTCAGCACAGCTACAACAGAGCTATTGATATCTCCATCGGCCATAGCCGATTTCAGGTGGGGCTAGGATTCCAACCCTTGGGTCCCATGGATGTTGTACTACATTTTGAAACCACACAGGAAGAATCTTCCCATGTTCAGTCTGAGGCCGACAAAGCCACCCGATTCATTAAGCGGATTCAACACATCCACCAACAGGTCCATGAGATTTTGTAGAAAGCCAATGCTAAGTACAAGAAGCGCCATGATCAACACTGGGAACCGCACAAGTTTCGGATGGGAGACAAGGTTTGGTTACATTTGCAGAAAGAGCGCCTCATAGGGCCCCATCCATCAACCTCATGAAAGTTGTTGGTGCATTTGTTAAGCCAAAGGGCATGACCATCCATTCGAAGAGACCTTCTTTAGATTTGAAAGTTGTCTTCCATACATCAGTTAGTTCTATGGGAACCTGGTGGTAGCCAGACTTCAGTTCAATCTTGTTGAAGAAGTTCATCCCTTGAGTTGGTCAAGAAGGTCATCAATGCGGGGAATTGGGTACCGATTCCTGACTATGATCTTGTTTAATGCTCTATAATCAATGTAGAGCTGCTAGGCCCCATATTTTTTCTGCACCAGTATAATCAAGCTTCCACAAGGAGAGGAGTTGGGTCAGATGTGCTTCTTTTGAAGCATCTCTTAGATATGACGCTTGATTTCATCATTTTCCATCAGCGAACGATGATAGACTGGTCCATTGGGCAAAGGTCCACCAGGGGTTAGATCAATTGGATGCTTGACTTTACAGTGCATCGGTACCCCAGTGGGTGAGGAGAAGATGTCTCTCTACTCTTCCATGGTCTTGTCCACTTTCTTTTGCTACAAAGAGAGGCTCTATGTAGAGGTCACGGATGTGGCAACGACCTTCTATTCATTGTGAGCACAGATCACAAAGAAGATGTACTTCTCGGTCTGTGAAATGACCCTACTGCATTTCTTAGCAGAGATTAAATAAATAACAGTAGGCGACGCTACCTCTGGTATCCTATACAATTATCTACCCAAAGTAATAATAACATTGTGGGGTCTAGAATCATACACAGCATGTCCCTTCCACAAATATGGTTGGCCTAACAGAACATAACAAACTTCAAGGGGAGAAATATCACACAATACCTTGTCTTTGAAGGGCTTGATGCCATTGGGTAGAAGACATTGTTGGATGATGCGTAGATCTCTTCCTTGGCGGAGCCAGTCGATGGTGTAAGGTTGTGTGCGGTGTCATCAGCAGGTCCAACCTCTTGATGACCTATGATGAGATCAAATTATTTCGACTTCCGCTATTGAAAATGAAATGAAGCGGAGCCCCCTTTACCCACATCTCTGAGTGAAAAAGGTGTTCCCCTTCCTCTAGTTCTTCTGGTTCGCTTGCCTGGACTTTGGTGGTAGCGACAGTGGCATTGGGTTCGGCATCAATAATCTTCTTTCCTCTTTCTGTATTTGATTCAGAGTCAGAATCTTCCTCTGACTTAGAAGCTTTCAGCTCGGCCTTCAATGACTGCTTGGAGCGACATTCTTCGGTGTTGTGCCAAGGGATTTTATGATATTCACACCACTTCCCTGTGTCCTTCTTCGACTTCTCATTACCCTTCTTGGGTTGCGGCTTGGACTGGTTCTCTTGAGAGTGGCCATCTTTGCTCTGTCCCTTGTTTTGTGGGTTGGGGCCACCTTTGCCCTGCTTCGGTTGTGAGGAGTTTGCAGATCTAAACTCTCGCCTCTTCTGCTTAAATTTCTGCTTGATCTTGACAGCATATCTATAAGTCGCACCTAATGATGTGATGTCCAGAAAATCCATTTCTATTTGAATGAATCTATGTAGACAGTCGCGGTATTTGAGCACCAGATGTCGTTCAGAGTCTTTGATACCCAATTTGGTGCGTAGGGTATGGAAAATATTGGTGAAATATGGTATTGTCTGATCCCTTTCCTGATGTAGCATGGTCCATCTTGTGTATTGGTCCTCATAGCTTCCAACAAGGTAGTATTGTTCTTTAATGGCATCCCTGAAGGAATCCCATGTGGGGGTGACTGCAAATATTGCAGATTCCTTTGTGGCCCTTTGCTCAGAGTAAATATTCCACCATTCCTTAACATGGGGGATGGTCTTGAGGAGTGCAAAAGTAATCTTTTCCCTATTGGAAAAATTGTGTACCGAAAAATACCTTTCGAGCAGATTCAACCATTTATCTACAGCATCCGCATCTATCAGTCCTTCAAATAATGGAATATCAAAATTTACTTATACCTTGAAGGGGGTTACGTGGCCACTTGATGAAGATGTGTCTCCTATGGGTAGTTGATGAAGGATCTGTGCAAAGTTGTCCATCATTTGATTCCTTTGTCGTGCAAGGGATTCCTCGAGCAACAATTTAGAAGGATCTCTTGATCCATCATCTTTCTTCTCATTCCCCATTAGTTTTTTTCGGGCTCGGTGCAGACGATCTTGCAAAGGCGCGACTGGTTCAAGTCCCAACCTCTTCTACCCAGATCTTGTTGGGGACATGCACAAAGAAAAACAAATGAAGAACAGGCCGCTTTGATACCATTGGTCCGGATTTATGAGCGGAACAAAATGAATAAAATATTGAATACAATAACACAGAGATACAGGTCCATTAGATGTAGCTTGGGTGGTTGGGAGGAATGATTATTACCCTCGCCACCTAGGTTCAATTCCTTGTAAGTGACATGTTATTCCCTTAAATGGGATATTCTTAAAATACCTGCCCTCCCTATGTTCTCTTGCATATTCCGAGCAGGTTTACATGGAAGTAGCGAGCTTCTGATATCCGGTGTCGTGAACCACATGAAAAAAAAAAAACACAAAGATACGGAGAAAAACAATAGATATCCAGTGAACAATAACTTATATTGAATAAAGAAATAGGCTGAAATTGTAAAACTGTAGAACTAAAAACAACGTGCTCGAATGGTGGTAGCTATCTCTGAGAAGAGATGTGGTTGATACACACATTCGTCTAAGAAGAATGATTGTAATGAGGCTCTAGAGGCCTTTTTAACATTACTCATGAATGCCAAAACCCTAGACATCCAAAAACCTAACCCTAGGAGATGAAACGCCAAAAGTTATGTGGGCCCCAATGGGTAAGTTGGTACCTCAACTTCCCAGGGTCGTAACTTTTGCATATGATCTCCATTTTAGGCGCGTGATAGCCTGTTGGAAAGTTCTTTTTGAGAACTACATAGTATGTCATCAAACTCTAACTTCATTTACATTTTGACTATGGAAAGCCCAAAAAATGTTGTTTAGGGCCCCAAAATGGCCCCGAAAGTATAGACAGATGCACTGACATGAAAACTTCCAAAATAAGCCAATTGGATTAGATCGGAGGCCACCAATATCCACCTGGAAGCTATGTGGGGCTTCAAAAAGACTCAGAAGTGCAGAACCCACATTTACAAAGAATTACAGAAGAACGTGTTAAACTAAAAATTGTCAAGGTGAACCGGTTGGAATAGGTGGGTGGCCACCAATATCCACCTGGATCAAAACCATATGCTAAGAAATGTATCTCAACCATCAAGCATCAATCTTGTACGATATATCATCAACCATGCACAAAAGATGTATCACCACTTGTACCATAGCAAGTGCATCAACCATGTACCAAACCTCAACAAGATGAACCACAATCAAGATATCCATACACATATGCCACATCATCCATAAACCATGTGCCAGTGATACTACTAGCAAGTGCATCTAACAAACAACCAAGTATGTACCAATCATGCATCAATTGTAGATCAATCTCATGACTCATCAATGATGTACAACATCACCACCTCATCAACTCATCAACTACATGTCCTAATATGTATCTCAACCATATGCCAAATACATACACCAAGACATCCAACAAATATGCTTCTAAAAATACATCACGAGATATGTCAATGGAGCTCACATATGTACCATCCAGGTAATATAACAGATTTTCCTCAAAACCATTCACTACAATAAGTACTAAGAATCCAATGGTACCTATAAACATGTACCAAGAGTGTCCCTCAATAGATCAATGATATATCTCTAGCTAGCATCACATCATCATGATATATATCATAAACAAAGCGCCATAACCTCACTGATAAAATACATAACATAAACAACATTGTACCTCAATAGAAAATGCCTCAATCCACAAACTAGGCTTAGTACCATGCTTCCTAATATCCCCATTTTGTCGATAACTAAGGAGATGATGTCTCGAGGCCCTCAAGTTGCAGATATGGAGTGCCGAGAGACTACATGACCAGCAGTACCCTTTGCACAGATGGAACACCCACTCACCACCACAGAAGGTCACAGGTTTACATATGGCATCCACCACACCATTTGGCTTACGAAAAGTAGTGGGCCTTGTTCCATGTGGTACAAGTCAGTATTATGGTGGGCATCATTTCAATACCTAAGCCATTATATTATGTTGTATCTTAGATTGCTCTAGATTTCATGATATGTGCTTGGACATTATGCATTTTTCCCTGCTTCACCTTGGTGGTTGACATTGTGTCCTAGTAAGTGGTCTTCTTTGGAAATGGGTTTGCTATTGGGAAATCCCTTAATGAACCATTATACCGTTCTTGACCATACTTACCACTTTCCATCATTATTCCCCTCCATTTCCCTATCTCTTGGGATTTTAGGGTGTATTGACCCAAGAAGGGGTTGTCTCTCATGCTATGGGAAGAAGGGGCTAAAGGCCCAGAGGGGTTG
>JZKD02S1668319.1:94908-134851 GCA_000966675.3 Picea glauca
AGTGTCTCACTATGATAGGCCACTAGATGATTGTGTTGAGTGAGAATGACACCAACAACATAATCAGAAGCATATGTCTCAATCTCAAATGGTTGTTGCAAATTGAGTAAGGCGAGCATCGGGGCTAACCATAAGCGATGTTTCAGGTCATCAAAGGATTTATGCTATGACCTACCCCACACAAATTTGGATTTGCAACCACCCTTGGTCACTTGTCTGAGAGCCCATGCAATATGGGAGAACCCTGATATGAATCTACGATAGAAGTTGGCAAGACTTAAAAAAGATTAGAAGCTTAGTGAGTGTTGTCAGGGCTGGATGGTCACAAATGAATTGGATATTGGCTATATCGACATGCACCCCATTCTCATCTACAATGTATTTGAAGTATTGGACCATGTTCATGCCGAAGGAGCATTTCTCTAGGTTAACATATAACTTGTGTTGTCACAGAGTGTGGAGGACATGTTGAATGTGCTGCAAGTGTTCTGCCCAACTCTTGTTGAAGATGAGGATTCCATCTAGATATATAACCACAAAGAAATTGGTGAAGGGTTGCAAGATGTCATCCATCAACCTCATGAAAGTTGTTGGGGCATTTGTCAAGCCAAAGGGCATGACCAACCACTCGAAAAGACCTTCTTTAGAGTTGAAAGGAGTCTTCCATACATCAGTTTGTTCTATGGGGACCTGGTGGTAGATGGACTTCAGATCAATCTTACTAAAGTACATTCCCCCCCTTGAGTTCCTCGAGAAGGTCCTTAATTCAAGGAATTGGGTATCGGTTTCTGACTGTGATTTTATTTAGATCTTTGTAATCAATATAGAGTCACCAGGTCCCGTATTTCTTCTGCACAAGCACGATTGGGATTCCGTAAGGTGAGGAGCTTGGTTTAATGTGCCCTTTTGGAGTAGCTCTTGAATCTAGCACTTGATTTTAGGTACAGTGGCCCATTAGGAAAAAGTGTTCTAGGGGTAAACTCAATTGAATGCTTGACCTGATAGTGTAGAGGCACCTTGGTAGGTGAGGTGAAGATCTTCTGGTATTCTTCCACAATTTTGTTCACTCGCTTCTGCTGCATAGAGGAGCCCTATGTGGATTCCATGGATGTGGTTGTGACCTTCCATTCACTTTGAGAGCAAATCATGAGCTGACCTTTGAGATGACCTTCCTACACTGCTTAGTTGAGACCAAAGAAATTGTGGTAGTTGGAGCTACCTCTGGTATCCAGTACAGTTGTCTGCCCATGGTAAATATAACATCCCTTTATACCACTTTATAACATCCCCACATCAAAATAGTGGAACTCTAATGCCACTTTGTAACATACCCAACCCCCTAGTTGAGTCCTATTACCACATTGTAGAGTCTCCACTACCACAACTCGCTAAATAAATCTTTGACGTCAATTATTTCTTCTGCGGAAGTGACTCATTGAAACTAACAATGCACACAATTGACCTTGTGCTACACGCAACTATGTTTTCCTAACACACTCAAATCAGTCCCATACCATGCACAACCACTATGTCTTACCAATTTTGTGTGCTCAACCATCATTGTGTCGGTCGCTTCGACTATCCCTTAGCATGCACAACATTTCTAGCTTCATGCTTGAACCCATACCATTACTGTTGAAGTTACTTAGCAAGATATAAGTGACTGAAACAATAGAATGAACTCATAATACAACTACGTGTGCAACCATTCCTATGTTGCCCATGGAGTCTGTCTCATTTGCGTGCGCAGATCAATACCACTTTTCGCGTGTGATGATTCAGATCTCGACTCAGAATCCCATGATCGTTACCACGAAATTATCTAACAGGAAACACTCAACAACTACCGTGCTCTACATCTGCAACAGTTATGCAAAACTAACAATACATGCACGACCCAACAATGATATGTTTTTATTAATATCTGAGTGCAATTACATTTTATAAAAATAGGCGCACTGGCCTTTGTCGCAATCTAGGCTCCCCATCCTAATAACCACATAGACACTCTAGCCTCAATATACATATATACAAAGGCTCTCCGACCCCAAAAATATCCTGGCTACAAACATGGTCCGATGTGCACTTTGAATCGATCCTCGCGCACTTACTCAGGTGCATGCAAAGCTATGAAACAGGTGCACACTCTTCCCTTGGTTCACGGGAACGAAAATCCCTGTGCACTTACTCACGCACATACAAAGTTATGAAATGGGCGTGCACTCTTCCTTTGGTTCGCATGCGCTAAACTGTACCCAAAACTTGTGCGCCCATGACTCACCAACCTATATGTACATTTACATTTACATTACAATTGGGGTTCATCCTAAGGGTATTATAACAATAATAATAATAATATATTTTTAAGGTCACAGACAAGCCAGACACCAAATTGGTGTACGAGACCACCTATGCCTAGCGATTTGACTGGTAAAGTCTATGGAGGTATACATTCCCCTCCCCCTTATTTATGCATTGTCCTCAATGCATTATGCATAATCAAAATTTCAAAAGTCTTCAAAAGGATATGGGTACTCTACATGCATAGCATCCTCATCCTACCAAGTGGATCCTCGGGACCATAACAGGTCCACTAGACCTTTACGAGTCCTATAGCTCGATTTCAGAGCATCTTCACTTTTTGGTCCAATATGCACACCGACTGAACTCAAAAGTCGCCTTCTTGCTCCACCTGAATCACATTCCAATGAATTACATGATTAGCATCATGCACATACTTTTTAAGTAAAGATACATAAAACACATTATGGATGCATATGGATGCAGGCAGTGCAATCATGTACCAATCCTCTCTAGGATTTCAAACAGCCTACAATAACGTGCTACCAGCTTTGAACAATTTACCAACTTAAGTGAACTCTTCCTAGCTTTCACTTTAAAAAACATGTGGTCACCCACTTTAAATTCTTTCTGAGTTATGCATTTATCTGCATAAAAAAAATTCCTATCCCGGGAAGCCTTTAAATTATGTTTTATTTTCTCCACTTTCTCTTCCATTTCCCTAAGTAAATCTGGCCAACCATTACTCTATTTGTCGGGTTGTCCCAGCTCACTGTGTGTTGCACCTTCTGCCATAAGGTGCCTCAAATGGGCTCATCTTTAGAGGTTTGTACATATTTTTACGCATCTATACGCAAACTCAACGAAATGTACATATTTTTCCCACTCCGTCGGTTTGTCCATCACATACATTCTTAACATATCTTTTATCACTTGATTTACCCTTTTTGTTTGCCCATCTGACTCTGGATGGTAGCCTATGCTAAAATTCATATTTGTCCCAAAACCTTTAAATAATCCCTTCCAAAAATTTGATGTGAACTTGAGATCTCTATCAGACACAATTGTCTTAGGTACACCATGAAGATTCACAATTTCCCTCATAAAAATATCGGCAATGTTAGTTGCCTTGTGCATGAGTTTTACCGGAATAAAGTGGACAGCTTTAGTAAGCTTGTCTACTACTACCATGATAGAATCATGTTGCTTGGTATTTCTGGGCAGCTTCGTGATAAAATCCATTGTGAAAACTTCCTATTTCCACTCAGCAATGGGCAATGGTTGTAGAAATCTAGTTGGGTGCCTGTTCTCATCCCTTACCTTATGACATTCCAAACACTTGGCAATAAAATCAACTACTTCTTTATTCATACCCAACCAACAGTATTGTTTCTCGACAACAACAATTGTCTTTTGGTAGCTTGGGTGCCCAGCACAAGGCACATTGTGCATTTCTTTTAATAACAATTTTTTCAACACCTGAGAATCTGCTACATAAACTCTGCCCCTGTACATGAGGATTTCATCCTCTTTTAACTCAAAAACTTCAATTTCCTACTGCAAATTACCTTGTTGTAGCTTTGTCTTTATTTGCACATAGTGTTGATCTATTTTGCAGCCTCTAACATTGTTAGGGACCTAACCTCCCTAACCCCTCACGTAGTTAGAATAGTATAATTCCATGTAATAAAGGCCAATATTAATAAGGCCTAGCAATAAGGAGCAATAAGTCAAATGTAAGAATACCTAATAGAAGCTTCCGCTTCCAGAAGGATCTTCCCCATATTGTTCTTTTGGATAGATAGATTTAGTATAAATAGGAATAGAGGGTATGGGAAATCTTGTCTTGGAGATTATTGTAATAGAGCTTTGCTATGTTGGAGGTTGCCCCCTCGAAGAGGCCAATGAACATTGCTATCATTAATCAAGGTGCTCTTTTTGGTGTTATTCTGGTATTATTCTGGCTATATTATTGTTTCTCTGCCATTTCTATGCTAAAATATTTATGTTCAGCATACTATTTTATATCTGGAATACTACAAGTGGGAACAGAGCACCTTCCTCGGCATAAAATTATGGGTTAAATTTTTTCAAGGTAGAGACGTATTCCGGCATCTTAAAGCTACATAGATATGTCGTTATGTGCATAAACCCGTAGTCGGGGAGTCATACACGCAAGAAATACAAGAGGTACTTAAGCGCACTCTGTTGGCCACCCTTGTAACCCTTGTTGGTATCCATTCGAGTGGTAGCACATCAGACAACACCTACATACAGATCGACCTAGATCTGTCGCATGATTGTTATAGTGCCATCGAGAGCAGTGCTCAGGAAGATACTCTCTAGTACCTGGGTAGTCAGGTAGTATAGCTAAGGGTACAGTCTAGCCTCCTTAGTTGGTGCCCTGAGATATTGGGTTGAATACTACTGTTAGACCTCGCATATATATGAGAGAGATATAGCATAGGGAAAACCCTTGTCTGTAGAAACCTTGAATATCCTACCCCTTGGGACGGAAATAAAAACAGAACAGACAAGATCTATTGTCGCGCAACTGTGCCTTATGCATTATGGTTGCGAAATTACTACACATTTCTTCGTGTTAAGCATTTGGGTATTTCTCCACTGCAGTATTATTCAGGCCGAAGTATAACTCCACAGGAGTTGGAAAAAAAAAGTATATTGGTCCCACCAACACACTTATTTGGGACCTATCCCACTGGGTTCCTCTCTTCGCCCTGATTCCAGTGATACCTATCATTTTTAACACAAATTTTTTGTGGACCCGACCCTTCTTGGACACCTTTATTTGGCCCTTATCCTATTGGATCCCCCTTTTCACCTTGATCGTAGTGGTACCTATCATTTGACACCCTTCTTCTCAGTGGTCCCACCCACCCCTCCAGACGCCTTTTGTTTCCCCTATACCATTTGTCTGCCCATTTTTCCAAATGGCTACCATAAGAGCCCAATAACTCAATACCTTGATTGTTGACACCCACCAAAACCAAGAAGACATCAAGACTATCCATGCCAACCTTAGCTCAATCAATTTGGCTATTGAGATCCTAGAGGAATAATGTTCCTACATCAAAGACCTCGAAGACTTCAAATCCACCTTTGAACACTTCATGGGTCATTCCTAGAACCCTTCCTCTTAAGAACAACCATCTTATCAGGATGACCATGACTCATACTACCCACTTTTCTCGAGACCTCCGCCCTCCCAGAATTGAGGTGAACAAATTTGATGTATCGGATCCCACGGGTTGGGTCACCCAAATGGAACATTATTTCTATTTGCATGGAATTATTGATGATTTAGCCAAGCTTCGTTATGATGTCCTACATTTGGATCTGGAACGATGGAAATGGTGGCAATGGCGAAAAAAGGTACGCTAAGGGTATGTTGCTTGGACACAGTTTGTGGCCAAAGTTTATGACCACTTTGACTCTGACACCCACCATTTAGGTTTTTTGACCAAGTTAAAGTTGTCTGGGATAGTGAAAGACTTTATTGCCGCATTTGAGCACTTGGCTTTCATAACAGAGGGCATGTCAGATGCTTTCTTTAGGGAATGATTTATCAATGTCCTCAAAGATGAAATTCATGCCCATGTTCTCATTGCACGCCCCCAGACTTGGTTGGAAGCTACCCAACGAGCCAAGGAAGCACAACAGATTGTATCCTCCCAGACCCGCAAACCCTTCTTTCCTCCTCGCCCTAAACCCACCAATTATGCCCCTCCTGCAACTACCCTCAAGATCCAAAAATTAACCTGGGATGAAATGGTTGAACGTCAACTCAAGGGTCTTTGTTATAATTGTGATGACAAATATTTTCCCAAGCACAAGTGTAAGGAATAGAAGCTTTTTATGGCTATGACTAAGGATATTTATGAAGTGGATGTTGTTGTTCCGCCTGTGGATGAACTACCATCACCATCTGATCTGAACCCACCCTCTGATCCACCAGACCTTGACCCGGTGATTTCACTTAATGCCCTCACTGGCTTCTCTGCTCCCCAGACTCTCAAATTAATTGGTTACATCAAAAATAGGAAATTCATCATCCTTGTGGACAATGGTAGCAACCATAATTTTATTCATCGTCGCGTTGCCCAAGAAGTCAATTGTTACATTTGTGTCATCAATAATTTTCAAATCATGATTGCTAATGGACGTTCCATGAAATGTGGGGGAAGATGTGAAAGTGTGCAACTCCAAATTCATCAGTATCACTTGAAATCCCATGTGTTTTCTATAGACATGGGGGGTTGTGACATTGTTCTTGGTGTCGAATGGTTACACACTCTAGGCCCCATTCTCATGGATTTTAAGGACTTAACCATGCAATTCCAACAGGAAGGACAACAATATAAGTTCCAAGGCATCACAGTAGGCTCCCTTGAGATCATCAGTTCCCATCGCATGGAAAAGCTCCTCAAAAAAGGTCATTCGGGTATTATAGCCCAACTCCACTCCATTCATGTTGTTGAGACACCTTATGTGCATCTCGACCTCCAATCTATCATTTCCCGCCACCAAGTTGTTTTACCACTCCCAAAGAACTTCCCCCTTCCCGTGGATTCCATGATCATTCCATCCCTCTCATCCCAGGTAGTCTTCCTCCCAATGTTCGGCCTTATCATCATCCCTTTTCCTAGAAGAATGAAATTGAGAAAATTGTTCATGAATTACTAGAAGCCGGTGTTATCCGTCCCAGTACTAGCGCCTTTTCTTCCCATGTGGTCATGGTACTAAAGAAAGAAGGTACTTGGCGCATGTGTCATGATTTTTATGCCCTGAACAAACTCACAATCAAAGACAAATTCCCCATTCCTGTCATTGATGACCTCTTGTATGAATTGAGTGGTGCTCAATACTTCACCAAACTGGATCTATGTTATGGCTACCACTAGATCCGTATGAAAGACGAAGACATTCCCAAAACTGCATTTCGCACTTATCAAGGTCATTATGAATTCCTGGTAATGCCCTTTGGATTGTGTAATGCTCCTTCTACCTTCCAAAGTCTTATGAATCATGTCTTTTGTCCTTTTCTGTGTCATTTTGTCTTAGTTTTCTTTGATGATATTCTCATATATAGTAAAACTTGGCCATCCCATCTCTCCCATGTGAATCAAGTGATCTGGATTATTTTTGGCACGAAATGAGAGTGGAGATAAAGCACATAAATATACAGAGATGTTGAAAGAGAGGAAATACTATAACAAAGATATATCGGAAATATAACAAGATGCACAGATATACAGTAATACACGATTTCTATTAATGAAAGAAATGTACAGAGACTGTAAAAATACAGAGTGAAAGACTCGCTAGAATGGTGGCAGCTTATCTCTGAGAAGAGATGTGACGACTACTCGCATTTGCAAGAAGATGATTATTACAATGAGGCTCTAAGGGCCTTTTTTAACATAAGTAAAATCCAAAACCCTAACCCCGTAAGACGAAAATCCAAAAGGTTTGCGGGCCCTGATGGGGGTAGTTGATACATCAACTTCCCGTGGCACATAACTTTTGCATACGATCTATGTTTGGGGTGCTCGATACCTCATTAGAAAAATCTATCAGAGGACTACACTGCTGACAGCGAATATCGAGACCGGAACGAACTAATATTTATTGGAGAATTGATCCCCAAAAAACATCGTTTAGGGCCTCAAAATGGCTCTGGAAGTTCAGGACCCGAAAAACTGCTAAAAATAGTAAATTACCAAAATTGCCAGAAAATTGTTTTGAGCTAGTTGGAAAAGGTGGGTGGCCACCGATATTCACCTGGATCATCAAGTTCTCCATTTACTCTCTAAGCACCAACTTTTCCTTAAACAATCTAAATGTGCCTTTGGTGCATCAAAAGTGGAATACTTGCGTCATATTGTCGGTAAGGATGGTGTCTGAGTGGATCCTAAGAAAATTGAATCTATGTAGGATTGGCCTCACCCTAAAACTCTTAAGATATTGTTTGGTTTTCTGGGTTTAACGGGCTATTATAGGAAGTTTGTTCGGAATTATGGAAAAATTGCAGCTCCTCTCACTTCTCTCCTTAACAAGAATGCTTCCACTTGGACTTCAGCTGTGGATCATGCCTTCCAATCCTCGAGATATGTTGTGTGCTCGACCCTTGTCCTAGCACTTCCATACTTCACAAAGACATTTGTATTGGAATGTGATCGTTCCGAGAAAGGAATTGGAGTCGTCCTCATGCAAGATGGTAGGTAGGCCTTTGGCATTCACTAGCAAACAACTTTCCGAGCAACATTTGGGCCAATCCATTTATGAAAAGGAAATGTTATCTATTCTACATGTTGTGGATCTCTAGCGTCCTAATTTATTGGGTCAACAGTTCCAAATCAAAACCGATCATCAAAGTGTCAAGTATTTCCTGGAACAACGAATTTCATCCTCGGCACAACAAAAATGCGTAACCAAGCTTTTTGGTTATGATTATGAGATCATTTACAAGAAGGGTAAGGAAAATGTCATGGTTGATGCTCTTTCCCATAAATATGAAAAAGATGGGTCCCTTTTCTCCCTCTCATTCAGTGTATCATATTGGCTCCAAGTTGTTCGTCAGGAATGGCTGCAAGACCCCAAAATTTCTCACCTGCTCCACCAATTGCAACACAATTCTTCATTTTCTCCAGGGTACTCTTGGCACAATGAGGAGCTTCGCTACAAAGGTCATTTGTATTTATGCAAGCAATCACTACTTAAATCCACAGTGCTTTCGGAACTTCATGCTTCACCCACAACCAGGCATTCAGGGTTTACCAAAACCTATGAATGGGTCAAACGTTCTTTTTTTCTAGGATGGTATGAAACAAGATGTCCACACCTTTGTGGCTTAATGTGAGGTCTATCAACGCAACAAGGGAGACACTGTCAAAGCTCTGAGCACACTCCAACCACTTCTGATTCCCCCTGCTATTTGGCGAGATATTTCTATGTATTTCATTGTGGGCTTACCTAAATCGGGCAATAAGTCATTCATCATGGTGGTCATAGATCATCTCTCCAAATATGCTCATTTTTGTGCTCTTCAACACCCATTCACAGCCTCCACAGTGGCTCAAATCTTCATGGATAATATCTTCAAGCTTCATGGCATGCCTAATTCTATTGTCTCTGACAAAGACCCTGCTTTCACCAGAAATATTTTGGCAAGAATATTTCAAGCTACAGGGCACCCAATTGCATCTTAGCACTGCCCATCACCCCCAGACAGATGGCCAGACTGAAGTTGTCAACAAGTGTTTGGAAACATATTTGAGGTGTTTTGCATCTCAGAAGAAAAATCGGTGGGCTCAGTTGTTACCCCTAGTTGAATGGTGGTACAACACATATTATCATACAACTACTCACATGACTCATTTTGAAGCACTCTATGGCCAAAATCCCCCATCGGTTCTCTCATATATGTCAGGGGTATCGAAGGTTCAGGAGGTTGACAAAAATCTTACCGTCCGAGAGTCTATTCTTCGTGCCCTCAAAGACAATTTTGTCATGGCTTAGAATCACATGAAGCAACAAGCAGATCAAGGTCGTTTCAAATGACATTTTGTTGAAGGAGACCAGGGGTTTCTTCGACTACAACCTTATAAGCAAACTTCACTCAAAGCTGAACACTGTCAAAAACTTGTGCCCAAATTTTATCGTCCTTATACAGTGCTCATGCATGTGGGATTAGTGGCCTATCAGATAGCTCTACCCATTCAGTCGAAGCTTCATCATGTTTTTCATGTTTCTTGCTTAAAGAAGGTGATTGGAACTAAGTGTCAAACTCAGACTAGTCTCCTTGAGTTGGATGAAGAAGGTTCCATATGGTTGCAGCCACAAGCAGTCTTGGCCTAGCGAGAGTATCATCTCCATGATCGCACCATCAAGGAAGTGTTAGTCCAATGGAAATATACAATTCCAAAAGATGTCACCTGGGAACCGACCACTATTCTACAACAATTTCCTCGTCTTAAGCCTTGAGGACATGTTTGTTCTTCAAGGGGGAGGGCATGTTAGGGACCTAACCCATCACGTAGGTAGAATAATATAATTCCATGTAATAAAGGCAAATATTAATAAGGCCTAGAAATAAGGAGGAATAAGTCAAATGTAAGAAGACCTAATAGAAGCTTTCACTTCTAGAAGGATCTTCCCTAGTTTGTTCTTTTGGATAGATAGATTTAGTATAAATAGGAATAGAGGGTATGAGAAATATTGTCTTGGATATTATTGTAATAGAGCTCTACTCTACTAGAGGTTGCCCCCTTGAAGAGGCAAGTGAACATTGCTATCATTAATAAAGGTGCTCTTTCTGGTCTTATTCTGGTATTATTCTGGTATTGTTCTGGTTATATTATTGTTTCTATGTCATTTCTATGCTAAAATATTTATGTTCTGCATACTATTTTATATCTGGAATACTACAAACATTTTGTCTTTTAAATATGATTTGTACTTGTTAATGGCTATAGCATGCATCTCATGCACTCTCCTGCTAAGTGCATTATCCACCTTGTTCTCTTTACCCTTGATATGAAAGTCATACTCAATGAGGAATTCTAACCACCTACTTTGCATGGCATTTGGAGTTGGTTGTCCAAACAAATATTTCAGACCACTATGGTCTGTCCTCAACTCAGTTTTTCTTCCCATGAGGTAGTGCCTCCACATCTTAAAGGAATGGACTATGGCTACCAATTCCAAATCATGAGTAGCGTAATGCCTTTCATGCTCTTTTAATTTCATTGATTCATAGCACACCACATGCCCATTTTGACTAAGGACTCCATCGAGCCCTTCCTTGCATGCATCAATGCACACAACGAAGTCTTCATTAGGATCAACAATTCTCAAAATTGGTGCACTTGTCAACAAACTATTCAAGTGTTGGAAACTCCTTTTACAATTAGAAGTCCACTCAAATCTCAGACCTTTCTTTTGCAAGGAGGTGATTGGGTGTGCAATCTTTGAGAAGCCTTCAATAAACCTTTTGTAGTACCGTAGTACCCTGCAAGTCCCATGAAAGATCTCACCTCTGTGACATTCTTAGCCATCCTTCAATGGATTTTATCTTCTCCAGGTCCAATGTTATCCCTTCCTCTGAAATGATATGACCCAAGTATTGAATATTACTCTAGTAGAATGAGCACTTGTTCAACTTTACATACAACTGATGTTCTCTCAATACTTGCAGCACCATCCTCAAGTGTTGTTCATGTTCTTCTTTACACTTTGAGTAAATAAGTATGTCATCCAAAAATACAATGACAAACTTATCTAGGTACTCTATGAAATTACCATTCATTAAACACATGAAGACAACTGATGCATTTGACAACCCAAATGGCACTATTGTAAACTCATAATGGCCATACCTCATCCGGAAGGTTGTCTTGTTGATGTCTTCCTCTTTAATTCTTACCTGATGATAGCCTAATTTGAGATTCATCTTAGATAATATTTTTGCATCTTTCACCTGGTCAAATAGATCATTTATCCTTGGCAAATGATACTTGTTCTTCATTGTTACCTTATTCAACGGTTTCAAGTCAATGCAAAGTCTCAACATTCCATCCTTTTTCTTCACAAATAATACTAAGGCACCCTAAGGTGACACACTTAGGCATATATACCCCATCTTCAGAAGCTCTTCAAGTTGCATTTGCAATTCTTTCAGTTCCGATGTACTCATCCTATAAGGAGTCTTGAATATTGGGGCTGCTCCATGCATTAGATTTATAGAGAAATCAATATCTCTCTCAGGTGGAAACCTCAGTATTTTTCTAAATACATCTTCAAACTCCTTTAAGACTGCATAATCTTCAATATTTGAATCTTTATCCTTAGGGGCCTCCTCCATATGTGTTGGAAATACTTGACATCCTTTTCTGAATCTTTTCTTCAGCTGCAAGGCTGAAACTTCTCTAATAGTTACATCCCTTGTAATACCTTGTATTATTTTCAAGTTCCCTTCTTCATCCAAGCAAGTAAAATCCTTATTATAACAGTCTAGGACAACATGATGCATGTCTAACCAATCCATACCAATTAGGCAATCATAGGAGCCCAAAGGTATAATATTCAAATCTACTTTTGTACTTAGTCCATTCATGTCCATTGGACATGCCTTAACCATCTCATTAATTTTCTTTTTTGCTCCTATAGATAGTTGTATCAACCAAGGTTTCCCAAGCTTTCTTTTTGGAAATTGAAATGTTTCCACCATCTTAGGATCCAAATAACTATGACTAGCTCCTGAATCAATTATAATAGCAATCAGTTGGTTGTTGATCTTACCTTCCACTTCAATCATATGTGACGGAAACTCAACTTGTTTGTTATCCAGGGTTGCGTAGATCCTAGGTACATTTCTTCCCATGTCCTTAACCGCATCAACTTGTTGTACATTGTGAATAGACCTCACTTTCTCACCTTTGTGAGGGAAATCTTTGTACATATGGTTTCCCTTGCAACCCCAACACTTCATTGGCTACTGTATTGATCTTTTCCCCATTGCCTCTGTCATTCTGGGCTCCTTGGGAGTTGGTTGTCCCTATAAATTATTTTTGAATAATGGTAGCTTAGCCCCCTTCTTCCTCTGCTCCATCTTTCCTTTCTCCTTATCTTCCCAAGTCCTTTGGTAAGTGGGTCTTCCTATATGTTGATCATAAAGACACTTGGCTCTCCTTATAGTTTCCTCCAATGTCTTTGGATCATCATATTGTATCTTATCACTGATAAATGATGGTAGCCCACTCAAGTACATCTAAATATTAACATGTTCATCCTTGATGAAAGAAACATAGTTCAACAACTCTAAGAATCTCCTTTCATATTAATCGATTGTCATACTTCCAAGCTTGAGTTCAAAGAACTCCTTCATTTTCCTATCATAATAACATTTGGTTAAGTATTTATTTTCAAAATACCTCCTAAACTTCCTCCAAGTAACCTTTCTCTCATCAATGTGTTGAAATTGCAAAAACTGGTCCCACCACATTCATGCTTTTCCCTTGAGCTAGTAGATAGCAATTCTCCCTTCTACCTATGAAGAGTAATTATGTAACTAAAAGTACTTCCTCATGCCCAAAAGTCAGGTCTCCGCATCCTCATCCTTCTTTTGCTCACCATCAAAAGTGGGAGGCTTAATCTTATTCATTTCTCCTTGTAGCTCATCCACCCCAGACCTCCTCTTATGCTTCCTGACAGGAGATGAGCTTGAACTACACCGCGCTCTCCAAACTAAATGTCTTGGAGAGTGATGGTGATGCATGTCAACACTTCTTGTTTTTCTTCTCTCATCATGAGACTTGTGTCTCCTCCATCTGCTTGACTCGATCTCCTTATCCAACTTTTTCTCAATTTTGTCCAAGCTTTGTAGAAACTTGATGTTGAATCCATCTTGTTCCTCCTTGGCTTTCATAAGCTTATCATTATCAACTTTATAATTTTGGACGTCCTTTTGCAAACTTTATATGGTCTTCACCAAATTCATGCTTTCTTCCTTGGCTTCTCCATGTCCATTTGAATATGTACCCTCATCACCTATATTGTCATACATCCTTGTGACCTCATCTTCATGGTTGTAGGTGTTTTGTGCATCTTTCATGCTTCTGATCTGTGTGTTGATCATGTATTGATCAAATTGTTGTTAACTCTACAACATGTCCAGACACAAATTTTTGTTAGAATAAATAATCTATGAAAACCATAAATACTATGTGTTAGCATATACAGTTGTTCAGGTCACAGGTGACAACCATCAACGCATAAAATAGGCAAATGCAATTACAATGGCGATTTTCCCCTGCACAGGTTCGGTGTGGCGCTATCTCTAAGCGCAGATGGAAGGACTCCAAAGTTAGTAGGTGGATAAAATTTTGGCGGGGGCGCTAAAGTAATTGACGCACCCAGATCTCAGGTCCCTTTAAGATCGATGGCCTCAGACCATTTCGAGGCCGCAACGTGCGCGGATGATAAAATCCGAGAGGTGGGCCAAAATGCAAACCATGGTTTTGTGGGAGGCTACGTGGCAGAAAGGGGTGTGTTTCGGGCTTGAAATCAGTTTGGGTCCAAAACACTTCCCGCGGCTCCGAAATATTCATGCACATGTAATGCCCTATCCAATGTCGACAAGTGGTCGCCCGACAACTGTCTTGTCGCGCTACAACCCAAAGGAGGGGTCAGCCAATGAACGAGGATTGACTTCCATGACCTCAACGCCCAACCCATCAGGGACAGCTGGTTCTCCGCCAGTCATCCCGTTGTGCTCTGATCCCGATGAAAATCTAGTTAATGAAGCAGGGGCTCGTAGCTGAAACCTCAGCTCAGCCCACAAATGGAAGGCTCGCAAGTTATGGCTATAGAGACAGGACTGTCAACAAAGTACAACAATGGTCAGTTTTCTACAGGTTCATAGTGAAGTTGGTTTGCGTCTGACAGGAGGAAACGCACACAGTCTGATAGAAGTTTGCTCAAACGCAAAGCTTTGAAGGAGATGTCAGATCACACTCCTGACAGTTGTGGACTTATCTCAGTATAAGTAGATCAGTCTGATATTTTGTTATGGTGGTCGAATGGTTGAGTAAAGATCCCTACTGTGTAATTTTTTATGCCAAAGTTGTTCTCTAGTTATGTATCAAACTTGAGACTTTCGCATTAATAGAAGTCAATTTCTCTTATCTCTTTGTAAAAATTGTGTTAGAACACTCGGGCATGGAGGATCCAGTCGAGGGTTGTAGTTATATTGTAATGTAGGTTTCATTACAGTATTGTTGTGACCAGGTTTAGTCAGCTTCTATGGTATCTTAATCCCCCTTATGCTGAAAATATTGGGCATGGAGGATCCAATCGAGTTGTTGTAGTTGCATGGTAATGTAGGTTTTATTATCATGTTGTTGTGACATATTTCAGTGTCTGAAACTTGAGTTCAAGAGTGTTCTTGAGCCTGAGTTTTTCTTCACCGAGCTTCTTGAAGGTCGGATGCCCATATCATTCTTGTTCACCTCTCTCGCTAAGTCTTCCTTCTGCTCACACTTAAACTCAAATCACTGACTGAAGTTAATGAGGACCTCACTTCCCTGTGCATTGCTTGTCCAGTTTCTGTGTTAAAATCATTCATGTATTGAGTTTTGTCCATTTTTACCTCCACTCATCAAACCAACATCCACCAAACATTCTAATGGGTATTGGGCTTATCCTCTTGCAATCTGAGGGTGACTCTCAGTGCTAACATTCTTGGCGCCTTTGCCAGGGATGAATTGAAGACATTTCCCTGGGATTGAACGACAAAGAAAGTCTGATTCTAAAGGTGCATCAGAAATCAGTGACTTGAAGATTACAACTTGCACCTGGCGACTCCATTGTTTCCGTTGTGGCTCCCAAAGGCAGACACACGAGGTCTACTTCACAGTTGCCTTTGGCAACACCTGAAGGTGACCCAGAAAGGATCATCAAAAATGGAAAGACCTCTCAAGAAGGGCTTTCAACTGTTGTACCAGGTGATTATGGTAAGTTACAAACTTCTTCTTTAAAAACTCCAGTAGTTGCATCTAATTCTCCAGTTATACCATCTGTTGGAGTTTCAAGAAGTTTAAATTTTGGAATTTTTCTTGTTGAACTTCCCCCCTCTAGTCTTCATTTGGGAGGAGAAAGTTTTGAAACTCCTGTTTCTCCTAAGATTCTAAAGTGGTTTAGACCCAGAAGCTTAGAGGGTTGTCCTACTTTGGGTTTTCCTACTCCTCCTCCTGTCAAAGTTGTAGTATCCAAAGAGGGGGAAACTTCTTTTCCTTTGAACCCCATATTATTTTCCTCCAACACTTAGTTGTTTCCTCTTTCTCCTAGAAACACAACTGCAGTCCTACCTCTCTGAACTCCTTCTCCCCCTGGTTCTCCTATATTTCACATCCCGATGGCGGGTGCTAATCCCCCCAGAAATAGAATGGATGCCATAATGGCCGGTAGGTATGCCCCTCTTGTTTTACCTCAGCCTATGAATTCTCTCCCAGTTGGAGATTACCTCAAGTATATGCCCAAGTTTACAGGGGAGGAAGACATATCTGCAGAAGAACATCTTGCAGCTTTTTACAGTTATGCAGATAACCTTGTCATTGAGAATGAAGATGTATGGATGAGAGTCTTTGTTCAGAGCCTTGATTGTGAGGCCGGAAAGTGGTTCAGGGGATTGACTCCTGGATCTATTGATGGGATTGAAGCTCTAGATGATTCATTCTTAAGACATTGGGGGGATAAAAAAGATTTCCTTTATTATATTACAGAGTTTGGGTCACTTAAGAGAGAAGAGGGGGAATCTATTTTAGACTTCTCAAAAAGGTTTAATAAGATGTACAAGAAGATTCCCACTGAAATTAAGCCTACTGAAACCTCTACCAAGATTGCTTATGCTAGTGCTTTTGACCCTGAGTTTTGCCTCATGTTGAGAGAAAGAAGATCTACCTCCTTGACTCATATGCAAGATGAAGCCCTTGAAGTAGAGTCAAATATATTAGTAGTTGACAAACTTAGGAGTAAGTATGATAGAGACATAATAAAGGGAAGGGTTGAAGCTTCAACCTCTAGTTCCTATGCTGCCCACCCTCCATTAGATGAGATGACAAAACTGGTAAAATCACTTTCTGCAGAAGTGGAAAAATTGAAATTTGAAGGAAAGCAAGGCTATAGGAATACCCAGAACATTGATAATAGGGGTAATTTCAGAAGACCAAATAATGCCCCTCAGACTATCCAGGGAGATCAAATAAATGGGGATAGGGATGATCAAAATATCCAAGCCCCTCTCCAAAATAAACTAGTTACTGATGTAGGAGAGGAAGAAGATGCAGATATGAAAATCCATTGTCTTGGTGACACCTCTTCATCTCCTCACTTAACCTAATCTCCATATGAAGAGTCTCTCATGAGAAGCCAACTAAATTAGCTAAGCAAATGGGAACAAACCAGTGGAAATCCAAATAGTTACAACCTTAGGTCCAAGAAGAAAGAGGGAAAGCCTGACTTTCCTGATCAACCTACTAGAACAGAGAATCATGTTAAGGAGGTGATAGCTAGCAGTAAAGAGAAAGAGGCACAAAACCCCCAGGCAATGGGTAAGAGCCCTATCCCATAAGTGAAGGATATTTTGAAGCCTCCCTCGTCTTTTAGCTTTGAGAATGAGATTCAAAGTATTAAAATCCATGTACCTTTCGTAGAGCTAGTTAAAAATGAGGATTTCAAGAGGTACCTCTCCAAATTATTGCAGCCTGAACCTTCATCTCATCCCACGGACTCAGTCAACCTCCAAGATGAAAAACTAGTTATCATACTAGGGCCTTTGGTAGAGGATAGAGATGAATCCTCCTCTCCTTTCTATACCTCACTGAACATTCATGATAAGGTGTTTCACAATTACCTGATGGATTCAGGGGCATCTCACAATCTCATTCCTAATACTGTCATGGATGAGCTTGGGTTGGAGGTTACAAAAACCTACCATGACCTGTACTCATTTGATTCCATAAAGGTGAAGTGTCTCGAGGTTATCAAAGACTTGGTTCTTTCCTTGTTCTAGTTGCCAATGAAGAGTGTGGTCATGGATATTGTGGTGGTTGATGTCCCCCCTAAGTTTGGAATGTTTTTGTTCGGATATTGGATCAAAAGACTAGGGGGAATTACAGATGGATCTTTCATATGCCACCATTCCTGTGTTTGGAGGAGAACATAGAAGGCTTTATAGGGAAGCACAACTTGCCTACATTATCAGTGATGAAGCAAACCCTACCAACCACCCCATTTTTGTAGTGGATATTGACCTAGGAACCAATATGCTACAGCTCATTGATGCTCCTCAAACACCTATTGAAATCAGAAAGCAACCCATCACCTCTTGTGAAGACCCTCCTCCCAATACCTCTATTTGGAAAATGTTTTTTGATGGAGCTTCTTCTAGGAAAAGTGTTGGCGCTGGGGTAGTTTTTATTTCCCCTGCCCAAGAGACTATATCTCTGTCTTACAAGTTTGAATTTGAAGCAACAAACAATGTGGCAGAATATGAGGCTCTTGTTTTGGGATTAAGAGTTGCCAGAGACATGAAAATTGAGGAGCTAGCAGTATTTGGAGATGTTGAGTTGATTGTTCATCAAGTCAGAAATTGATATCAGGCTAAGCACCCCAGGTTAAGGGCCTACAGAAATTAAGTCTGGGATCTTGTTGATAGTTTCTTCTTGGATTTTAATATCTCTTTTGTTCCAAGAAAGGAGACACTGTGGCAGATTCCTTGGTTGTTTCAACAAGCAAGTTCAGGTTTCCTTTGCCCCCTAAACTCAAGTATGATGTGGAGGTAAAATACAGACCCTCTATTCCTGACAATCTCAGACATTGGAAGTTTTTTGAGGATGATCTTGAGATAAAAAGGTTTCTGGAAACTGTGGATGAATTCTCTGATTTGCATATTGATCAAGATCATGATACTGAAGGAATCCCTCATGCTAATGTTTTCCTGAATAAAATTGTTGACCATCATATTGTTTAGTTGCCAAGTAACCATATTCTAAAGGGACTTGTCCCCTTGGAGAGATTGTTTGACAGAAACGATGTTGTTGTAAAGGTTAAAGGTTCAACTAAAGAGGCTAAGGTGACGGAATGCAATTTAGGAACATAGGAGGATCCCAAGTATGTCAAATTGTCTAGAAGACTGTCAAAGGAGCAAAGGGTTGAGTATGCAAGCTCTTGAAGGAGTTTGAGGATGTGTTTGCTTGGAAATATGAAGATTTAAGAACATATGACATCAACATCATTGAGCATAAGATCCCTTTGAAAGAAGAGGCCAAACCTTTCAAGCAGAAACTCAAACAGATAAATCCCATGTTGCTGCCTATTATGGAAAAAGAAGTGAAGAAGTTGTTGGATGCCCATATCATTATCCCTTTGAGATATTCAGAGTGGGTGGATAACTTGGTGCCGGTGAGGAAGAAAAATGGGGAAATCAGGTTATGTTCTGATTTCAGAAATTTGAATAGGAGCTCCAAAAAGGATAACTACCCCTTGCCAAAGATGGAACACATTTTGCAGAGAGTGAATGGTTCATCCAGGATATCTATGATTGATGGTTTTTCAGGCTACAATTAGATCTTTGTCATGCCTGAAGATAGAGAAAAGACAACCTTCACTACTCCTTGGGGCACATTCATGTATGCTAAAATTCCCTTTGGACTAATGAATGCAGGAGCAACCTTCCAGCGAGCCATGGACATTGCCTTCATTGGGGAGAAGGAAAAATTTGTAGTCATATATTTGGATGACATTACAGTATTCTCAAGGTATGATAAAGAGTATTGTCATCACCTGAGGAAAGTCTTCCTAAAGTGCAGAAGGTTTGGTCTCTCCCTCAATCCCAAGAAATCTTTGTTTGCTATGAAGGAGGGAAAATTATTGGGGCATGTTGTGTCAGCTGAAGGGGTAAGAATTGATCCAAGTGAAGTAGAGGCCATTCAGGCCTTATCTTTTCCCAGATCTAAGAAAGAGGTTCAATATTTCTTGGGTAAAATCAACTTTCTAAGAAGATTCATTTCTAATTTTGTTGAGTTGGCTAATCACATTACAGTCATGCTTAGAAATGGAAACGGGGTGAAATGGAATGTTGAATCCAAATATTCTTTCAACCAAATCAAAAGGGATTTGACTGAAGCACCTGTGCTCATCAACCCTGACTATTCTAAGGAATTTCTGATGTTTTCTTTTTCCTCATCTGATACATTGGTTGTTGTTTTGTTACAGAGAAATACAAAGGGATTAAAGCAACCTATTTCTTTTTTCAGCAGAGCATTAAGGGATGCAAAAATAAGATATGATATCATGGAGAAGCATGCATATGCTTTGGTGAAATCCCTAAAGGCTTTCAGAATATATGTTCTTCATTCAAAGATTATTGCATATGTCCCCTTAGCCTCAGTGAAAGAAATATTGATCTAGCCTGACATAGATGGGAAGAGAAGCAAATGGATTGCCAAATTTTTTGAATTTGACATTGAAATAAAACCCACTAAATTGGTAAAGGGCCAAGGTTTAGCCACGCTGCTGGCTGAATCAAACTGCAAGGCTTTAGGGGTTAATTTCATGAACATAAACCCAGAAAACCAGCAAACTGAGATTGTTGATGTCAACCTGAATTTGCAAAATGCACCTGGTATAAAGATATCATATGTTTTCTGCAGAAGTTGAGGCCTTCTCATGGTTTGGACAAGAACAAGCCAAGATCTTTGAAACTCAAAGCAATCAAATATTGTCTCATTGATCAGGTTTTGTATTGGAAGGATCCTCTGGGAGTTCCGTTAAGATGTCTAGACCCACAGGAAGCCCAAAAAGCCATAGCATATTTTCATGATAGTTTGTGTGGAGGACATCATTTCTGGAGTACCACAACCTACAAGATCCTCAGGGTTGTGTATTTCTGGCCCAGCCTTTTTTCTGATGTTTGTGTAAAGATTAGAGCTGGTCTCAAGTGTCAAAAGTTTTCTGGAAAGCAACAACTCAAATCTTTCCCTTTGAAGCCTGTAATGGTTTCTAGACCTTTTCAGCAGTGGGGTCTTGACTTCATTGGAGAGATCCACCCAGCCTCAAGTGGCCAACACAGGTGGATTTTGACTACCACTGATTATTTCACCAAATGGATAGAAGCCATCCCTACAAGGAGTGCCTCCCACAAGGTAATCATCAACTTCCTTGAAGATATCATGTCCAGATTTGGTTGTCCAAGCAGGATTGTTACTAACAATGTTGCCTCCTTCAAAGATGAACCATTAATCAATTTTTGTGAGCAGTATGGGATCACTTTAATCCATTCTACTCCCTACTACCCTCAAGGAAATGGTTTAGCAGAGTCCTCTAACAAGAGCCTCATAAATATCATCAAGAAATTTTTACAAGACAGCAAGCAAGCATGGGACTCAAAATTGAAATTTGCATTATGGGCTGATAGAGTTACACCAAAGAGGTCACTGGGTGTTTTCCCTTTTCAAATTTTGTATGGGGTAGAGGCTATTTTTCCTACTCAGTTTGCCTTGCCTATGGAAAAATTCCTCCAGGACTACCAAGGAGAGCCTGATGATATGGTTAGAAGGATACAACAGTTGGTGGAAGTACATCAGATCATAGAGTAGTTGCTTGATAAATCTCATGATCACCAGCATAAGATAAAATGAGCCTTTGACAAGAAGGCAAGCAAGGAAAGTCTTAAGCTGGGGGATCTGGTGCTCAAATGGGATGCCCCCAGGCAAGACAAAGGAAAACATGGAAAATTTGAGGCCTTATGGATTGGTCCTTTCATGATTTCTGAAGTATTTTCAAATAACACCTATAAGTTGCAGAGCTTGGAAGATTCTGAAGTTTTGGGTAGCCTTGTCAATGGACATTTTCTGAAGAAATATTTTTTTTAAGCCATGATTGGTTTTCCACCATTGTAATTACCACTTACTTTCATGTTATGTTTAAATAAGAGACTCCATAACCCAAAAGCTAAGGCACTAGAACTGTGCATTCTTGCCAGCTCGCAGGGAGTGTGTCATCCCCTGTGGAGCTAATGTTATCACATACAGTTCTTTAGGTTTGCAAGTGACAGCCATCAGTGCATAAAGCAGGCAAATGCAATTACAATGGCGATTTTCCCCTACATAGGTTCGGTGTGGTGTTATCTCTAAGCGCAGATGGAAGGATTCCAAAGTTAGTAGGAGGATAAAAGTTTGGCGGGGGTGCTAAAGTAGTCAACGCGCCCAGATCTCAGGTCCCTTTCAAATCGACGACCTCAAATAATTTTGGAGCCACAATGTGCACAGACGATAAAATCCGAGAGGCAAGCCGAAATGCAAACCATGGTTTGTGGGAGGCTACATGGAGGAAAGGGGTGTGTTTCGGGCCCAAAAGCGGTGTGGGTCCAAACCACTTCCCGCGGCCCCGAAATACACATGCACATGTAATTCCCTATCCAATGTCGACAAGTGGCCGCCTGACAGTTGTCTTGCCGCGCTCCAATCCCAAGGAGGGGTTAACCAATGAACGAGGATTGACTTCCACAACCTCAACGCCCAAACCAGTAGCGACATGTGGTTCTCCGCCAGTCATCCCATTACACTTTGATCTCGATGAAGATCCAGTTAATGAAGTAAGGGCTGGTAGCTGAAACCTCAGCTCAACCCATAGATGGAAGGCTCGTAAGTTATGGATATAGAGACATGGCTGTCATCAAAGTACAACAATGGTCAGTTTTCTACAGGTTCATACTGAAGTTGGTTTGCGTCTAACAGGAGGAAACGTGCACAACCTGATAGAAGGCTGCTCAGATGCAAAGCTTTGAAGGAGATGTTAGATCACACTCCTGGTAGTTGTGGATTGATCTGAGTATAAGTAGATCAGTTTGATATTTTGTTATGGTGGTCAAATGGTTGAGAAGAGCTCCCTATTGTGTAATTTTTTATGCCAGAGTTGTTCTCTGGTTATGTATCAAACTTGAGACTTTTGCATTAATAGAAGTCAGTTTCTCTCATCTCTTTGTAAAAACTGTGCTAGAACACTCGGGCATGGAGGATCCAGTTGAGGGTTGTAGTTCTATTGTAATGTAGGTTTCATTACAGTATTGTTGTGACCAATTTTAGTCAGCTTCTTTGTTATCTTACTCCCCCTTACGCTGAAAATCTCGGGTATGGAGGATCCAGTCGAGTTGTTGTAGTTGCATGGTAAAGTAGGTTTGATTATCATGTTGTTGTGACATATTTTAGTGTCTAAAACTTGAGTTCAAGAGTGTTCTTGAGCCTGAGTTTTTCTTCACCGAGTTGCTTGAAGGTCGGATGCCCATAACAGTCTTGTTCACCTCTCTCTCTAAGTCTTCCTTCTACTCACATTTAAACTCAAATCATTGACTGAAGTTAATGAGGACCTCACTTGCCTGTGCATTGCTTGTCCAGTTTTTGTGTTAAAATCATTCCTGTATTGAGTTTTGTCCATTTTGACCTCCACTCATAAAACCAACATCCACCAAACATTCTGATGGGTACTGGGCTTATCCTCTTGCAATCTGAGGGTGACTATCAGTGCTAACACTATGCACATTTCGTTCTATAAATGTGTTAGAATCCTTTCTTCTAATTCCTGGTGAATTTAACAGCCTAATTCAAAATTTTGGGTGAATATTTGGAATCCTTTGTCTAGGACTTTTCCTCCTCTTTTCTTTCTTTCAAAGTTCGCGTGTATACCAATTATGTGTTATATACCCATATCCATCACACGCACATGCTCTATACATGCAATACCAAGCGCACATACAACGCACTAGTATTCAATGTGCACAACTTTTTATATTGGGACTAATATTTAGCACGCTCAACTTTTTGGGTTCCGCGCATCATTCTAGTGCGCACAACTTTTGTGTCGCGCACCAATATTCCACACAAATTACAACTTTACTCTACACCACGCCAACATTCACCGTGCACCCTCTAGCACCCAATACTCAAAGCGCATCTCCAATTCTGCCCCACATTGCGTTAATATTCCACACGCACGCACTACAAACTAACACTATGCATGCACTGATAATTTTTCTCTGTCAGGTGCTCATATTAAATGTGCGCTCACTGCGCATCACCAATATTTAATGCGCACGCCCTGCTCACTATTATTATGTACGCACCTATAAATTCTGCATGGTTTACATATTCATCATGCACGTAATGCACTCCCATATTATGTGTGCTCCACCAACTCTATACCCCACAATTCCAATATTCAGTGTGCACACTCCACACTCCGATATCTTCTACACACCATAAGTCTTGCATCATGCAGTGCCAAAATTTAGTAGGCACACACTGCGCACCAATACTTAGCGCACGCAAGTCCTTTCTTTACTCAACTAATTTTTCCATATTTTCAGCTTGCGACCCCATGACCATCATAACAATGCCCGCCTCACCAACTTCATGTTGATCTATGGCCCATACAAGTCCAATATTGAACCAAAAGCTCTGATACCACTTTGTAACATCCTCTGATACCACTTTGTAACATTCCCACATCAAAATTTTGGAACTTTGAAGCCACTTTGTAACGTACCCAACCCCCTAGCTAAGTCTTGTTACCAAATTGTAGAGTCTCCACTACCACAACTCACTAAATAAAGCTCTAACATCAATTCTTGCTTCTGCGGAAGTGACTCATTGAAACTAACAACGTGCACAACTGACCTTGTGCTATGCACGACTATGTTTTCCTAGCGCGCTCAAACCAGTCTCGTAATGTGCACAACCACTATGTCTTAGCAATTTTGCACGCTCAACTGTCATTATGTCGGTTGCGTCCACTATCCCTAAGCATGCACGACATTTATAGCTTCACGCTTAAACCCATATGATTACTGTTGAAGTTACTTAACAAGATAGCGACTAAAACATCATAATGAAATCATAATACAACTACGCACACAACCATTCCTATGTCGGGCATGGAGCCTGTCCCATTTGTGTGCACGAACTGATACCACTTTGCGCACACGATGATTCAGGCCTTGCCTCAGAAGACCATGATCGTTACCACGAAATTATCTAAAATGAAACACTTAATAACTACCATGCTCTACATCTGCAAAAGTTAAGCAGGACTAACAATACATGCACAACCCAACATAATTATGTACCAACTCCATCAACAAAAACAACATAATCATTCACATGTTAAACAATATACAAATACATATAAATTGTCATGGTCCATGCCCTGCATATGCAACAAACATGTAGTTCTACAACATATTTAATCCACACACAAATACACACACACACACACACAACTGTAACACATAATATATTTAACATGTATATGCACATTACCCAGAGAATAGTACACATAAGAAGACACTTATCTTTTGTTGTAATCCACCAACTACGTGCAGACCTCAAACGTTCCTCCCAGTCGTAGACTCTGTCACTCTAACTTTCAGTAGCAGGTCACCCCCAAGCCGGGGCTTAAATTCCACCAAGGCAAAGGGTTTCTGAGACAAGATAAGGTCTATCAATAGTCAAATCACTCAGCCAAAGGTGTCGACCCCAACAAATAAACTATGTTCCCTCATTCCCCACATGTTTGTCCCACCCGAGGAAGTGTGCCCCTTCTATGCTCAACAGTCCTTCGGCTGCCCCACTTCCCTTCTAGGGCTTCAACAACAGGTCAAACAGGAAGTCTCAAAGCCCTATAGCTACAACTATGCACCTTGGAAAAGCAATTCCCATCAGTTCTCTTGCCTGGAGAGAATGCTCACGAGCCTAACAACCTGCTTCTTCCACAAACAAGGGCCTAACAACCAACTTCTTCGACCAACATGGGCCTGACAACCCACTTCTTCAATAAACACACAGGCTCAACAACTTACCTCTTCAATAGAACACGAGTTGACAACCTACCTCTTCAATAGCACACAGGCCTTCCCAAGCACAAGATTATGTGATGGCAACAAGTTACAACACGATATAAATGCTTCCCAGAGGAAATTTTGTCTTCCTCCGCTTAGAATGAGTGATTTTTTTTTTTCCAAGATGCACTAAGGCCCAACAATATATTTGCATGATTACAACTGGACACTTGTCACCTTAAGAGCTAACTTAGCTCCACTTGGTTACCCATTCCCATTCCTTAGGAACTTAGGATAAATACATATCCCATAAATATACTTTTGGAAATATGATTAAAATATTCCCTTTAAGCTTCACACCTCTTTCCCATTCTAGTGGAGTTTTATCCCCCCGTCTCTTTTCGTCTGATTGGTATGTGCGCAGTGATGTGTTTTTATTAATATCTAAGTGCAATTACATTTTACAAAAATAGACGCACTTGCCTTTGTCGCAAACTAGGCTCCCCGGCCTAATAACCGCACATGCACTCTGGCCTCAATATACATATATACAAAGGCTCTCCAGCCCCAAAAATATCTTGTCTACAAACACGGTATGGTGCGCACTTTGAAGTGATCCTAGCGCACTTACTCAGGTGCGCGCAAAGCTATGAAACATGCACACACTCTTCCATTGGTTCGCGCACACAAAAATCCTTGCGCACTTACTCAGGTGCGCGCAAAGTTATGAAACGGGAACACACTCTTCCTTTGGTTTGTGTGTGCTAAACTATACCCAAAACTTGTGTGCCCACGTCTCACTAGCCTATATGTACATTTACATTTACATTACAATTGGGGTTCAACCTAGGGGTGTTACGGTAACAATGACACTACGAGGTTTAGACTCATATACAACATGAAGTTTCCACATATATGACTGGCCTAAAGGAACATTACAAACTTCAAGTGCGGCAACATCACACAATACCTTATCCTTGAAGGGCTTGATTCCACAGGGCAGGAGACACTATAGGTTGATGCAAAGATATCGTCCTTGGTTGAGCCACCCGATGTTGTACAGATGTAGATGTGGTGTTGTCGGCAACTCCAACCGTTTGACGATCTCCACTGAGATGAGGTTCTTTTGGCTTCCACTATCAATAATGAAACGTAGCAGAGCACCCTTCATCCACATCTACGAGTGAAAAAGACACTCACCTTCCTCTGGCTCTTCTGGTTCATTTGGCTGGATCTCGGTGGTAGCAACTGTGGCACTGGGTTCTACATCAAAGATATGCTTCCCCTTATCTGGCTCTAAATGAGAGTCGGAGCCTGGATCTGACTCTAAGGGTTTCAACTTGGCCATTGATGACTACTTCAAGCGACTTTCATTGGTGTTCTGCCAGTAGATTTTATAGAACTCACACCATTTCCTAGTGTCTTTCTTCGTCTTCTCATTACCTTTATTTGTTTGCAGCTTAGATTGGTTGTCTTGAGGTTGTTCATCCTTGCTTTGTCCTTTCTTTGGTGTGTTGGGGCCGCCTTTTTCCTACTTCTGTTGTGGTGCATTTGCAGATCCAAACTCTCGCTTATTCCTTTGCTTAAGTTTTTGCTTGATTTTGATAGCATATCGATATGCGACTCCTAACGACGAGATGTCTAGAAACTCTATTTTTGTTTGGATGTACCTATGTAGATCCCCATGGTATTTTAGAACCAGATGTCACTTGGAGTCTCTGATACCCATCTTGGTGCACAAGGTATGGAAGGTATTTGTGAACTATGACATTGTTTGGTTCCTCTCCTGACGCAATGTGGTCCATCTCGTGTACTGGTCATCGTAGTTTTCAACAAGGTAATATTATTCCTTGAAAACATCCATAAAAGAGTCCCAAGTGGGCTCAGCCCCAAATATTCTAGACTCCTCTGTGGATTTTTGCTCACAGTAAGTCTCCCACTAATGTTTAACATGGGGGACCTCCTTAAGGAGCGCAAAGGTGATCTTTTCCATATTGGAAAAATCGTGGACAAAGAAATAACCTTCTAGTAGATTTAACCACTTTTCCACAACATCCACATCTATCTGACCTTCAAGTACAGGAATATCAAAATTAACTTGTACCTTCAAGGGGGTGACACCTCGAAAGTGGCTGCTTGACTAAGATGCATCTATTGTTGTCGGTGGTTGCCAAAGGATTTGGGAAAAATGATCCATCATCTCGTTCCTTTGTTGCACGAGGACTTCCACGAACAACATTTTAATAGGATCTCTTGCTCCCTCGTCTCTCTTTTCCTCTGCCATGGGCGACCGTCGGGGTCGCCGAGGACAATTTTCCAAGGGATCAACTAGTTTAAGTCCCAATGCCTTATACCTTGACCTCGTTGGGGACATGCACATAGAAACAAATAAAGATCAGACCACTCTAATACTACTAATCCAGATTTATGAGGGAACACAATGAAACACATAAATAAGACAGAGACACATAGGTACAATAATACTCAATTTCTATTAAAGAATGAAATATATAGAGACTGTAAAATAAAATACAAAGTGAAATGAACTCACTAGAATAGTGGTAGCTTATCTCTAAGAAGAGATGTGACGGCTACGCGCATTCACAAGAAGATGATTACACTGAGGCTCCAAATCCTTTTTAACATAAAGCATAAATGAGAAAACCATAAACATCCAAAACATTAACCCCAGGAGATGAAACACCAAAAGGTTTGTGGGCCTCAATGGGGGTACTTGATACGTCAACTTCCTGAGGGCGCAACTTTTGCATATGATCTCCATTTGGGGCTCTCGATACCTCATCGAAAAGGTCTAGCTGAGGAGTACACATTCCATTCGACCTAGTATCTACCTTTTAGTACATTCTAGGCACTATCGAGCCAAAAAAATATCATTTAGGGCCTCAAAACAACCCCAGAAGTTTGGGACCCGAAAAACCATAGAAAAACTGCAAAGGTGGAAACTGTAATTTGAGCTAGTGGAATAGGTGGGAGGCCACCGATGTCCACATGGATCAATTGGATCACTTAAAATGTTTCCATTTAACCATGGTCTAATAGTATAACCTCAATGTTGCCACATTGCTGGTAATTATTTGCTAGTTAACTTGCCTATTTTAAGTTGGAAGCTAGCTCGGGTAGAGTTCCAATTGATTTCACCAAAATGATAGTGGGATCATTTTCGTTGTTAGGTTTTGCAAAACAACTTAAGGTTTAGGCACCATCCTTCCCTTGTTACCATTATTCATTAGTCAATCATTAGATGCCACATAAACATATTGTCAAGTTCTCACTTTCACCACAATTAAAGATTTTATGAGATTACCTTATTCAATTTCATTATTATTTAACATTTAATAATAATATTTTATTCAATCTCAATATTATTAAAGTTTAAAAACCATCTAATTACGAAGTTCATTTCTCTTTGGTTGTTCAAATCTAGTTATACAAAGATTTAGAGTTTTGATTTCAAATTTTTAATGTTCTAGGTTGATTTAAAATTAGGTAAAATTTCTTGGAACTTCATTTGATCATGAATGAAACTTTAATCTTGGTGGAATTCTGATTCTGCATGGTATTTCTAATAAATTTGTTAGGGACCTAACCCCTCATGTAGGTACAATAATATATTTCCATGTAATAAAGGTCATTACTAATAAGGCATAGCAATAAGGAAGAATAAGTCAAATGTAAGAAAACCTAATAAAAGCTTTCGCTTCTAGAAGGATCTTCCTCTAGATTGTTCTTTTGGATAGACATATTTAGTATAAATAGGAGTAGAGGGTATGATAAATTTTGTCTTGGATATTATTGTAATAGAGCTCTGCTCTACTGGAGGTTGCCCCCTTGAAGAGGCAAGTGAACATTGCTCTTAGTAATCAAAGTGATCTTTTTGGTGTTATTCTGGTGTTGTTATGGTTATATCATTGTTTATCTGTCATTTCTAGCTAATTATTTATGTTCTGCATACTATTTTATATATGGAATACTACAAGTGGTATCAAAGCACCTTCCTCGACAAAAAATTGTGGGTTAATTTTTTTTTCTTCAGGGTAGAGACGTAGAGACGTATTATGGTGTCTTAAAGCTACAAAGATCCTGTTGGCACCATTATTTGAGACCTATCCCATTGTATTCCTCTCTTCACACTTATTGCAGTCATACCTATTATTTTTCAGCAAATTTTCTTCTCTTGGACCTGACCCCCTTCCAACACCCTTATTTGGGCTTTACCCCATTGGATTTCACTCGTCCCCCTGATTGTTGTGATACACTTCACCCTTAACCCATTTTATGTGTGGTCCCACCCACCCCTTTTCGTGTTCCCTCTCCATCACGGCCCACACGCGTAGACAAGACTTGGAAGCTCACTTCAATTCCTTGCACTCTAATTTCATAGAAACCCAACAAGAAGTGAGACAACTCAATGCCAATATTGGTACCATCAATAAAAACATGCATTCCTCCATCGACGCCAAAATGGAGTACCTTAAACAAGACCTCAAACAAGACCTCGCTACCCATCTTGAATCCTTCAATACCCAGTTTGTCTCCTTCACTACGATGATCTGCGCTAAGCTGCATATCCCTGCATATCTTCCCTCATCTGACCCACCTTTGCAAACCGAAGGTGAAACTTCCTCTCATTCCCAAAATTTTCAGCTCCATCACTTTCAGCATGACCTACGCCTTCCACGTGTGGATGTGACCAAATTTGATGGCTTGGATCCCACTGGCTGGGTAACTCAAATGGAACATCATTTCGCTTTGTATGGCATTACAAATGAGTTGTCCAAACTCCGATATGGTGTTCTCCATCTATATCAAGAATGTTGGCAATGGTGGCAATGGAGAAAAAATGTCCGCCAAGGGTATGTGGCTTGGGCACACTTTGTGGCAGAGCTTTAGGAACGCTTTGACATTGACACCAACCATTTAGGTCGTTTGACAAAGTTGAAACAATCTGGCATAATGGAAGACTTTATAGCCGCTTTTGAGCGATTAGCTTTCCATACATAGGGCATGTCTGATGCTTTTTTCCGAGAATGTTTTATCAGTGGCCTCAAGGATGAGATTTGTGCCCATGTCCTCATGGCTCGGCCTTAGAGTTGGGTGGATGCTACTAAAAGAGCTAAGGAAGCACAACATGTTGTCTCTTCTCAAAACCAAAAACCCTCCTTTATTCCTTGCACTAAACCAATCATTCCCACTCCTCCTACTCCACTAAAGATCTAGAAATTGACTAGGGCATAAATGGTTGAACACCAACTCAAAGGCCTTTGTTATAATTGTGATGACAAATATTTTCCCTGGCACAAGTGTAAGGAACAAAATCTTTTTATGGCCATCTCGAAGGATGTTTCAAAAGACGATGTTGAGGCTCCCATTGTGGCAATGTCACGTGAACCCACTGACATGACCCCTCCCTCCGACCCTCCCAAAGTAGAACCGATCATTTCCCTAAATGCTCTCATTGGCTTCTCTGCTCCCCAAACCCTCAATCTAATTGGCTACATTAAGCATAGGAAGGTCATCATTCTTATTGATAGTGGAAGCACCCATAATTTTATTCATCGCCTCATTGCCAAAGAAACTAATTGCTATATCCGTGTCCTCAATAATTTTCAAATCATGATTGCCAATGGCGGGTCCATGAAATGTGGAGGGCATTGTGAAAATGTGTGTCTCCAAATTGGTCAGTACCACATGAAATCTCATATGTTTGCTATCGACAGGGGCGGTTATGAAATTGTGTTGGGTGCAGAATGGCTAAGGACTTTGGGTCCCATTCTCATGGATTTTAAGGAATTAACCATGCAATTTGACCAAGAGGGCCAACAATATAAGTTCCAAGGCATAACCGTCGATTTCTCGAAGATCATTAGTTCCCATCGCATGGAAGAGCTTCTCAAAAAAGGTCATTTTGGCATTATTGTACAACTCCATGCCATTCAAGCCACCAAAACACCCTCTGTTTTGCAGGACCTCCAATCCATCCTCTCTAAACATCAAGTGGTTTCTTACACTCCCCAGGGACTCCTTCCTTCCCGTGGTGTTCATGATCATTCCATTCCCATTGTCCCTGACAACCTTCCCCCCAATATCCGTCCCTATCGTCATCCCTTTTCCCAAAAAAATGAAATTGAGAAAATTGTTCAAGAATTGCTCAATGCATGTGTTATCCACCCTAGTACGAGCCCCTACTCTTCTCTTGTGGTCATGGTCCTTAAGAAAGAAGGTTCTTGGCTCATGTGTCCTGACTTCCGCGCGCTCAACAAACTCACCATTAAAGACAAATTTCCCATTCCTGTCATTGATAACCTCTTGGATGAATTGAGTGGCTCCTAGTTCTTTACTAAACTTGATCTTCATTATGGCTACCATCAGATACGTATGAACGAAGCAGACTTTCCTAAGATTGGATTTAGAACTCATGAGGGCCACTATGAGTTTTTGGTCATGCCCTTTGGCTTGTGTAATGCTCCCTCCACTTTCCAAATCCGCTTGAATCATGTCTTATGTCATTTTCTCTGTCATTTTGTCTTAGTTTTCTTTGATGATATCCTCATCTATAGTAAAACCTGGACAACCCATCTTGTTCATGGGGATCGAGTTCTCCATCTACTCTCTCATCACCAACTTTTTCTCAAACAATCTAAATGTGCTTTTGGCGCCTCAGAAGTCGAGTACTTGGGTCATCTTGTTGGCAAGGCTAGTGTCAGGGTGGATCCTAAAATGATTGAAGCTATGCAAGATGGGCCTCACCCAAAGACTCTCAAAAGCTTGCGTGGATTTTTGGGTTTAACAAGTTATTATCGCAAGTTTGTTAAGAATTATGGAAAGATTGCAACACCTCTCACTGCTCTCCTTAAAAAGAATTCTTTCACTTAGACTCTCGCAACTGCTCAAGCTTTTCAAACCTTGAAGATGGCCATGTGCACCACTCCAGTCATGGCCCTTCCTGATTTCACAAAGACCTTTGTCATGGAATGTGATGCTTTCGGGAAAGGAATTGGAGCAGTCCTTATGCAAGAGGGTCAACGTTTGGCCTTTATCAACAAACAAATGTCAGAGCGAAATTTGGGCAAATCAATTTATGAAAAGGAAATGTTGGCTATTCTGCATGTCGTGTATCTTTAGTGCCCTTATATATTGGGGCAACGCTTCCAAATTAAGACAGATAATCAAAGCCTCAAGTATTTTCTGTAACAACGCCTTTCCTCCCCAGAGCAACAAAAATGGGTGACTAAGCTCTTTGGATATGATTATGAGATCATTTACAAGAAAGGAAAAGACAATGTGGTTGTTGATGCACTTTCTAGAAAATATGAAGATGAAGGGTCCCTTTTTTCTCTCTTCTTCATTGTACCAGATTGGCTCCAAGATGTTCGCCAGGATTGGCTACACGATCCCAAAATTTCGCATCTGATACAACAATTGCAGGCCAATTCTCCAGTTTCCCCAGGGTACTCTTGGCACAATGACGAGCTTCGATACAAAGGTTGTTTGTATTTAAGTAAACAATCAAAACTTAAATCCACGGTACTTTTTGAGCTTCATGCTACACCCACCGTTGGGCACTCAAGGTTTACCAAAACCTATGACCGGGTCAAACGTTCTTTTTTTTGGGATGGTATGAAACATGCCATTCACAATTTTGTGGTAGAATGTGATGTTTGTCAATGCAACAAGGGCGAAATAGTCAAATCTCCTGGCACACTACAACCGCTTCCAATTCCACTTGCTATTTGGAGGGATATCTCTATGGATTTTATTGTAGGCTTACCTAAATCGGGCAATAAATCAGTCATCATGGTGGTAGTTGATTGTCTTTCCAAGTATGCTCATTTTTGTGCTCTTCAACACCCATTTACAGGCTCCACTGTGGCTCAACTTTTCATGGATCAGGTCTTCAAGCTTCATGGCATGCCTCATTCTATTGTTTCTGATCGCGACCCAACTTTCACTAGCAATTTTTGGCAAGAACTGTTCAAGCTACAAGGCACCCAATTACATCTCAACACAACTTATCATCCCCAGACTGATGGTCAAATAGAAGTTGTCAATAAGTGTTTGGAAACATATTTGAGGTGTTTTGCATTGAAAAGGCAAAATCAGTGGGATCACTGGTTACTACTAGTTGAATGGTGGTACAACACTTCTTACCATACAACTACATGTGGCTCAACTTTTCATGGATCATGTCTTCAAGCTTCATGGCATGCCTCATTCTATTGTTTCTGATCGCGACCCAAATTTCACTAGCAATTTTTGGCAAGAACTGTTCAAGCTACAAGGCACCCAATTACATCTCAACGCCACTTATCATCCCCAGACTGATGGTCAAACTGAAGTTGTCAACAAGTGTTTGGAAACATATTTGAGGTGTTTTGCATCGGAAAGGCAAAATCAGTGGGCTCACTGGTTACCACTAGTTGAATGGTGGTACAACACTTCTTACCATACAACTACCTGCATGACTCCTTTTGAAGCAATATATGGACAAAAGCCACCTTCAGTTCTCTCATACTTGCCAGGTGTCTCGAAGGTCCAGGCGGTTGACCAAACGCTTACAGTTCGAGAGGCTATTCTCTGTACCCTCAAAGAGAATTTGGTCATGGTCCAAAATCACATGAAGCAACAAGTAGATCAAGGTTGCTCTAAACGCCAATTTGCAGAAGGAGACCAGGTGTTTCTTCGACTGCAACATGATAAGCAAAATTCCCTCAAGGCTGACCAACGTCAGAAATTGCGCCCAAATTTTATGGTCTTTATACCGTTCTCAAGCGTGTGGGATAGGTGGCCTATCAGTTAGCTTTGCCCAGTCATTCTAAGCTCCATCCTATTTTTCACATTTCCTGCTTAAAAAAGATGATTGGAACTAAGTGCCAAACTCAAACCAATCTTCCCGAATTGGACGAAGAAGGCTCCATTTGGCTACAACCATAAACAGTTTTGGACTAGCCTGAGCGTCGTCTGCGTCAACACACCATCAAGGAAGTGTTAGTCCAGTGGAAACATACAACTCCAGCAAACGCCACTTGGGAACCAACTACCATTTTGTAGCAATTTCCTCATCTCAAGCCTTGAGGACAAGGCTGTTTTTAAGGGGGAGGACATGTTAGGGATCTAACCCCTCAAGTAGGTAAAATAATATATTTCCAGGTAATAAAGGTCAATATTAATAAGGCCTAGCAATAAGGAAGAATACATCAAAGGTAAGAAGACCTAATAGAAGCTTCCGCTTCAAGAAGGATCTTCCTCTAGATTGTTCTTTTGGATAGACATATTTAGTATAAATAGGAGTAGAGGGTATGAGAAGTTTTGTCTTGGATATTATTGTAATAGAGCTCTGCTCTGCTGGAGGTTGCCCCCTCGAAGAGGCAAGTGAACATTGCTCTTAGTAATCAAAGTGATATTTCTGGTGTTATTATGGTATTATTGTGTTGTTGTTGTGGTTATATCATTGTTTATCTGGCATTTCTAGCTAATTATTTCCGTTCTGCATACTATTTTATATCTGAAATATTACAAAATTCTCATCAGATTTTTGGTATGAAAAAGGGTCATTTGGCTACATGAATAACTCATTCACCAAACCTATAAATGTCATTTACTTCACCTAGAGCTAATTTTCTCATAAGAATTTAAGGATTGTTGAATTTCTCCATAATAAATTCGTGGGTTCAACACATCGATATAAATTGCAATGAATCTCTTCTCTTTCCACTCGATTGTTATTGGAATACAAGTTGTATATTGGGTTGCAGAGATGTATATATTTCCATTGCAATGACATTTCTTGTAAATATAATGTTGAAATAATATGTGCCATTTTTTCTTACTTGAAAGCATTTAAGAAGAAGGTGACAATTGGGCTCCTAACAATGGATTGATATTGAAAATTGGTGTTGCCATTGCAAGCCGGAGATCATAGATAAAATGGTTTGCATGTTTGTCTCGAGGAGCCATGAGGCACAAACTAGTAGGGTTGAGTTGAAAAACAAGATAATCTTCCTCTACATTGCTAAATAATAAAGCTAACCACAATACCATGCACCTCACCATATCCAGATTGCACCCATCAAATCATTGTGTCACTCTTCCAAGCTGTAAATCCCGTTTTTAACATCAAAAGCTACCCACTCAACACAATATATCCTTCAATCAACATACAATACCAAAACTCAAATCCACATAATACATATTACACATGACCAAAGATTGATAAGCTAACCCGATGAAAGTTTCCATGAACCAGGGCAACTATCCATCTTATATTATTGCACTTTTGGCACCAAATCGATGAAAAGATTAACAAGGCACACAATCATTATTCATGTAGTGGCTTTTACTGTGGCCTCACCATTAACCATCAAACCATTAACCATCAAAGCTTTCAACGACATGGAGACTTCGCCATTTCCTTCAATCTCATAAATACCTTGTTCATGGATGTTGATTGTTGATATGTATTTATCGTAGAAATTAGGGAATATTAAAACGCTGATGTTATAGATACCATGGTCCTTTTAACTGTTCTTGTTACGCCATAAGGCGTTCCCCTCTTCAAATCTTATGTTTCTCAATCATTTTTTTGTGTGCTCAGTGTCGTCCGATCCATTAGACAACATGGATTCGATTCGGGTTGTCTATATATTAAACAATTCCTTTCTACTTGTCCTTTGCCCTGCACACGAATCCTCTCATTCAAAGTCGTTGACACCCAAAATATAGTGTCAACTGCAACCATAGATTCGTCTTCCACTCCCTTGAACTAGAAACAGTAGAGGCCTACATTGTTGTTGTTACATCCGTGCTGATGAGTTCGAAAATTGGAAAGACGATACTTCTTCCTCAATGCTTAAATGCAATTAGAATGACCAGACGAAGCTATGCATGGAATACATGAAACTCAATTACTTGGTATAAATAGACGATAAAAAACTGTTGCTTTTAGTTATGTAATTGGATAAACAACAACTAACTTGTTTCCCAGTTCAATAGCTCCTTTGACAGGGGCCGTAACTTAGCAAGCTAGATCAATTGACGCATTATTTCTTGTTTTTCAAAATTCACTAGAACAACTCTAAATTATAATACATTAATATTTTCACTTCTCCTTCTCCTTCTCTCCTAATTCACAATTTGATTTTCTTTTTCCAATTTTTATTCCCTATCTTTCAAAATTAAAGTTATTATTATAGAATGCTACAATATCTTCAAAACAACATATTTCACTTAGGAAATATTAATTTAGCATTTCCTACTATAAAACAAATATTTTTACCTAGTTAAATGTCATGTCTATATTTAAAACAAAAAACGTACTCAATTTATTCCCATTACGACAACTTTTTGGGCCTTCAAAAACAATTGCAAAAACTACAAATCTAACTGGTTAGAGTGACCACTCTCCTGCTAACGTAGCGATGAACTGAACTAATGAAGACAAACTAACGAACGAATGCCCTTTTGGAACCCGACCAGCAGTTAAACAGGCGGTTAACGGGGGCTCTTAAACATACACCCACCTAAATTTACCAAATTTATTCCTCTGGTTGCGGCTGGAAAGGAAAAGACGGTTCTTGCCTTTTTTAATTACAACGGATTCGGGCAGCGTTTAAATTAAAAACTCAGGATCGATTTTGCTTTCCAGTCGCATCTAAGGCCAAGCCAGTAAATTCAATTCACAAGCTCTCCGTTTTAACAGCGTTCCTGGAGGCATCTTGATACTCTCGATCGCCTCCGGTATATTCATACGGCGCAAATTTGTTTATTGGATTCACAATAAAACTAGTTTCCTTTTTTTCTTGTGTGTCCCGTCCCGTCTTCCGCAATTTGACTCAAGCTTGTTGCAATCCAAGCAGTAAAAATGCAGCAGCATCAAAACTCGCAGCCTGGACAGCGGCGAGATAACTTCAAAGGGTTTAATAAGAACCAGAAAAAATATCTCCCCAAGGCCACGGCTTTGTCGAATTCCGACAAGTCAAAGCCGGATCCCGGCGGCGGCGGGCAGAATTATGATGAACAAGGGAACCGATTGTTAACGAGCTCTTTAAGGCAAAACAGTGATAGAAAACCTGTGAATTATAAGAACGGGGGAGATGGTAAGGCAAGTTCAGGAAATAACTGTAAACAGGTGTTTCGGGGCAGCAGCGGCAATGGGGAAAAAATGTCCAGCGATAAGGGCAGGTTTGTGAATTATTTGCCTCAAGATGATGCCGTTGCAGCGGGTTTAGGGGCTGAAGATGGGGGTTTGGATCCAGAAGAGACCCAGGGAGTAGCCGATCTTTTGAACCAGGAGCTCCGCGCTTTGTTGCGGATGAAGCCGCGGGAATTCTGGAGAACAGGTGAGGCAATGAGCTTTTTTGCCTTTTTATCTCAAGCAATTGATCTCTTATCAACAAACGGTGTTTGTAGGTTGTAATTGGATGTCTCAGGACAGTAGCACAGATGGATTTAGGTTTTGATAAGTGGATGCTTTCGAAGCAGGTCTACCTTACCTTACTCAGAGTTGCATGTGAAACATTCAGGACTTGTGTCCTGGATTCGATGCAGTCATCTCTGCTTGCATCTTCGATTCGAAGTTCTCAATGTCTTGTTTAATCTGTTCTTCTGCATAATCTCATAATTTTGTGTTATTTTACTTTACGAGGCGACACATATAATGCTTTATCTGTGATAAAAGCTTTGTTCTCATTTTCGGCCTAATCATTGTCAAGGGGGTCCAGGTTTGTAACTTTTTTATTCTGAACACAATTTCTGTCTGCATGGTGAAACACGGGCAGCTGGATATTTCTTTTAGAGTTTCGAGTGCCCCTGCTTAACAATTATCATCTAACAGAAATTGGTAACAAGCAGACATTTCCTTGCTGAAAGTTGGCTTAGAACATATTCTGCCAAAATCAATGTAGCATAGACATGCGATACAGTCATGTTGGAGTGACGTAGGATGCCAGTGCCTTATCAATACATATAGTAAAATTCTTGAGCTATCCTTGTCAGTATGCCTTCTGCACTCTCCTCCATCTCTTGAGCGACAATGAACATATTCTTTTTGTTCTTGAATTTCCCATGGCTCTTGTTGTCTTGTCCCTTGTCCATAAACAAGAGTTTCTCATATGTCAATTTGACATCTAGCTACACCTTAACCTTAAATTAGATTATTATTATTATATGAAGCCCTAATCAATAATTTGGTCTGAGTTAGGCATAATTATGTTTGTTTTAATAGATCTAAGGTCTATTATAGGTTATTAATGCCATATTATCTCTTGGCAGTTGAAGCTCTTGACTATTTTCTCATATGGAAAGCCGCCAGCCAAGGAAAAGTAAAGGGAATTCCACTCCTCGAGTCGGACTAGGGCAACTAATCAACGGTTGTTTTGCCCAGGAATCCTTCCTTACCATTAAGAAAGAAGGAGAGTACTTTAGCAACATTTTGTATTGCGCAGACATTGTTTGTAGTTGTGTGATTTTAGCGTCCTACATTCAATGGGCCAAGACAATGAGTGACAAGCAAATCCTAGATAGCTCTTAGAGTGGTTAAAGAGTTTGTCTTGGGCTTGGATTCAACTCCATAAGATCTTAAAAAATTTGGGTATTCTTTTCACCTTCTAGGTATACTTGAAGGAGCTATGGAAACTGTAATTCAACAGCTTGGGCTATAAGTGATGGATCACTAAGACAACGCCTTTGGCTGCTAGGTATAAAAATAGAAGATCATCCATCTTGTTAGCAACCACTCATGTTTATTATTCATCCTGTTGTATGCCGTTGGATGTGGGCTACTATCATATGGAGAAGATCCTCATATCCTTCTTGTGGGCCAACTTTTAAGGGAAAAGGCCTTGCACATAGTTGCTTATAGTAACTTACAACTGCCCTTTGGCTAATCTATCACTTTATAAGGGGTGTGTCTATGCTGTCAAAACCACCCAAATCTTGCACTTGGCCTCATTGGCACCCATTGGGGAGGTTTTGAACCTAGGTCTCCAGGTTAACACAAGCACGATCACCTTGCTGTTTGCTGCTAGACCACACCCGTGGGTGCCTTTCATATAGTTAATTGAGGCCCACATGTAGATTTTTGAGGAACTTTGAGGGCTGCCCAACAGACCTGTCTTATTACCTCGTGTTGGGCAGCGGGCTCTAAGTTTGGTTATGCAAATCTGTCCTTTGCTGCATTTTAGGACAGCAAACAGGTCTGTATACTTCTGCCAAGAA
>JZKD02S1668330.1:64602-79816 GCA_000966675.3 Picea glauca
TCATGTATCAATGACAACTCATTGATCCATCTTCATCTATGCATTCTCATCAAGGACAATACATATTATATTACATCAATCATCAATCAAACAATCCTTTGACATCAATCAATCAATAAATGACATCAATCAATCAAACCATTGGCATCAATGACAACATGATCCAACAGTATTTGCGCGCTCAGTGGCCTAATTCGCTTGCTCCTGCACAACCATTATTTTCTCTTCCAGTGCTTGCAGCTCTGGGGTGTTCTTCATATCCTTCCATATGCGTGTGCCTTCATCGCATATATTTATACATTCTTTTTCTAAGATTTTTATCTTCCCCACCGTTGTTTGTGTAGTTCGTTCCCTTTCTGCTCTTTCTTTTGGAGGTGTCCCTGGTGTTGCATGCACTTCCAACTAGGTGATCTTCTTGCAAAGGCTCTGTATAGCCTCAATAATATTTACTACTTGTTCCTCGATCGTGGCCTCTACCACCATTGGTACTTCTGGGACCTCCTTATATAATTTTTGAATGGTTGCGTGAACTTTCTGTGCTATATGCTCATCTTATTCCTTCTCCTTAAAGGATTTGGCAGCCTTTGTTTCAGCCTTAGCTTTATCGTTTAAGGATTTCTTGGCCTGTCCTTTAGCTTCACTCTTCTTTGTCCTGGCTTTATGGTAGCTTTATGACTTGGTCTTATGGTGGTTGTATGTGTTGTTATAAATGTTGATTTATGACTTGTCTTTATCCACCTGTAATTGTCGTTTCCTTCTTTTTCGTACTTGACAACTATCACGTCATGTAGAGTGGTGTAATTACAATTGCGTACTTGCCAATTTTTGTGTCAGGTTTCCTTGGTTGGCATAGTTCCCCTTACCTGCACAGTTTCCATTGTCAGTCTGTATGTGCACGATCTCTCTTTTTTTTTTCTTGTATGGTTCTTCCTGTTGCGTAGCTTGTCAGACCTCTTCATAGAGTTTTATCTGACTGTCATTCACCCAACCTATTAGTGCTACTCCATTAAGTGTTTCCAACTATGCATCACCTGCCTCTGTCACCCCTTGGATCACATATGTTCCTAACTAGTGCATGTTGAACTTCCCTGGGTGCTGCATAAACTTGCTATCATATAGTAGTACCAAGTCGCCTACTTGAAATTTTTTGACTTAATGTGTCTTTCATGCCATGCTTTTTCCCTTGATTTTTTCACTTGTTAATGAACCTTGTGGAAAATCTATCCTCCTCAAGTTGTACCAGTTTTGATAGTCATTCCTATTTTGCACCTGAATTTGACATATCTGTGATAGTTGTGATGCACAGGCTTGGTACAATAAATTCCATCAGCATTACTACCTCCTATTTGTATACCAACTTGAAAGGTGTTTGTCCTGTTAACTTCTTGTTGGTTGTCATGTATGCCCATAATACCATAGGGATTCTTAAGTCCTAGTCATCTCTTCCCACATTGTAGATTTGTGTTATTGCATTCTCTGGGACTTTGTTGAATGCTTCCACAGTGTCGTTAGCATGTGGGTGGTACGATGTACTCTTCTGGTGGTGGATTTGGAATTCTTTAGTCAAGGCTCCTATGGTTTTATTCATGAAGTGTGTTCTTTGATCACTCATCAATGTTATAGGACATCCAAATCGAGTTACTATGTTTTTGAAAAAAAAGTGTGTGGCAGTTTCTACGCTGCAATCTGTGACTGGCACAACTTCTGCCCATCGAGTTAGATTTTTTTTGTCTCTGCATTACCAACTCTGGTATTTTGGCCTCCGGGATCTTTATCATGGTTGGAGGTTCCCTCACCTTCTTCCATTTCTTCAATAAAAATTCTAAACTAATATGTTTAAACCCCTTAACTCTGCAAAATGTGCAAGTGACCATTTTGTTAGAATTAAGCATATGATAAAAAAAAAATTGTCAACAATGTTACAAGTCCTTTCAAATAATGAATAATATATATAAATAAAGATTACATGTTATCCTTGGGATGATACAGAAATCAATTTTACTCAGGCATTTCCTTCAAACCACTTTCCCAAGTGACCATGGTTCGAAACCGCTTCCTTAGCGTTTTTCCTTCTTCAAAAACATAAATTCGACCATATTAACACCCCTGGTTTTGAGCCCCATATTAAATAATGTATTATTACACTGTTGAGAGGCTAGAGTGCCCAAACAATTATTAAAATTCTGGTGTGCCCAAGAAATGTAATGTTTTGATTAGTATTAATAATAAACACATTGTTGGCTACTAGATGAACAAGGACTATAGTTATAGGGGGCTATGATTCCACAAGAGAGGGGGCTTGAGGGGATAAGCATTTATTTTATATTTTTATTCTCCATTTTTTCTTAATGGAGAATAGCAATTACATGAGCTTATTGGGGGAAGGCCAGGAGGTTCTTGACTGCCAAGAGTTCATAAACTCGTCCTTGGTCTTTTGGGGGGGTTGGGTATGGTTTTTCATTCTCTCTCACTCACATTCTTGTTATTGTTCTTGTTTTTCTGCTGGTTACCTCACTCATTCTTTCCCTTGCTAATTCATCTTTCCTCATGCGTGTCTTGGCTTGGGAAAGGAAGATGAACTGTTGAAGTGCAGCCATGGTATTATGGGTTGTAGTGATTGCTGGTGTAATCTAGCCATGATTTGAGACCTGCATGTTTGAGATGCATGGTTTGTGTCCCGCTTTGCTCACAGCTGCAAGCCCCAAGAGTCCCAGCATGGAGATTATGGACCAGCTGCACTGGATCCATGAAAGGAGAAGGACTGCCTGAGGGACTGCATGGCAGAGAGGGGTGGGGGTCTATTCTATTGGGTGGGTAGGTTGGGTAGAAGAGAGTTAGGTACTTGGATTGTTGTGAGTGATGGGAAAGCATGTGAGATCTTGAGTGTTGACTTGATTGGGAAGTCGAGTAACACTCTGGAATTGTCTTTATGGATTCATAGCCCTGGCTCAGGGGTGACATTATTGTTGAGACTTGGAACAACAGTGTCTATATTTGGGTGGAATGTCCTTGGTTTGCAGTCAGTCGATGTTTTTATTTTATAAAAGATAAGTGTTCTCTGTTATGGTATTATTTACCTGTGTATCATTTATTCTGCCATGTAATTATTTATCATTGAATTCAATCTTTAGAATATGCATGCTTGCTAGTTATTGATGTGAATGTCGTTTAGTTCCTTTCTTTTATGCAGGTTTATTAATTTGAAAGATATCTGTAAGAGAAAGAAGTCTGAGAGTGGGCTTGAAGTAGTGTAGCCCGACATGTGGGAGGATAGTTATGTTATAGTTTGGTATCAAAGCTCATTTTCAATACTAAGCCTGGATGGGCCATGTAACCCAATATTGAAGAAAAACTTTCAAAGAGAAATTAATTTGCAGAGTGCCAGAAGGCATTGAGAGCACACCTTAACTATGTTTGAAAGCTCCGGAGGTGTAGCGATTTTGGAAACCGCGATAGTCATAGGATCTATTCGAGAAGGATCAGAATCCTTCACAACCATCAGATCTGGGAAAGGAGCATAGAGGTTAAGCCCTCAAGTCTTTCAGACTTCGTTGCTTCAAAAATTTTAAGTTCCTTCTCATAAAAGAAGACCGAAGCCCTGAAGCTCTAAAGTCTCGGAGTGAATCTATGTCGTAGATCACTGGGAGGAGTATCGGACCATTGGATTTGGTGAAGGACATGTCTGGGTCATTGGATCAAGAGTAGATCAAGAGTTGAATTAAAGTGGAGAATATTAGACTCTAGTCATCTGATCTGTGTGCGAGCAAGTGTGAGTCGTAGATATCATAGCAGTTCGGAGGTTCGACATTCCGAGAGAAGCAAGTCCTCAACCTGCCAAGAGGGAAATCTCCCAAAGTCTTGAACTCCAGAGTTAATATGAACTATTCATGTTTGAGGACACGTGTCCACAGATAATCCTATTAGGGAATTCGACATTCGGGAGATTTGTGGTGTAGATTGGAGAATTCTCTTGAAGTCCCAGAGTTTCGAAGTCCCGAAGTCATGAAGCACTAGAGTGATGTGACCTGCTGAAGTTTCCTAGGGTGATGTGGACACACTTGATGCTTTCCATGTGTCACCATGTTCCATGTTTTTCAAAGACCATTCATGCCAGTTATTCTAGGACAAGTGTCACCCATCATATAGGGTCATGTGTATATTCCTTATTTTCTACCACCTAGCACCCCTTGGTGCTTAGTTATTGACAAAGACTCCAGGAGTTTGCCAATTTGGTGTTTGGAAGGAATGAAGTGTGATGAAGGTGAAACCCCTGAAGCTCCGAAGAGCGGAGTAAATCCTCACTGTTGATTGGGAGAGAACATGTAGCAGTAGATCCCATAGTCCAGAGACTTGGCACTCCGTAGGATTCAAGGCATAAGAAGTTGGGGTTGAGGACTCCCGAAGGTCCAAAGACCACAGTCCATCTCAACCATTTATTATAGTAGACACGTGGTGCCAAATCCCAAGGTCTAGAGACTTGGTACTCTGGAGGAATTGAGTTGCAGGTTTCTTTGAGTCAAGAACTCCTGAAGGTTGGAGCTAATCTCGACCATTAATCAGGTGATGATACGTGGAGGAAGGAGAGAATCTCCGGTAATTCAACACTCTGGGAGATATTTGGAGAGGTTATTTGGAGAGCCCTGAAGCCTGGATTTGCAGAGAAAATTCTAGTTATTGATTGGGAGAGGATACGTGGCAGTAGTTCCTACTGTCCGGAGACTTTTCACTCCGGAATAATTGAGAGTGTGGATAGTCCAGAACTCCCAAAGCCTGAAGTCTCGGAGCTCCTGTTGACCATAGATATAAACAATGAATAAGGATCGTTGATCAGTGCATCCTATGAGTATTAGGAAATTCGATGTTTGGGAGATTAGAGGTGTGCAGGTGAAAAGTTCATCGAAGCCCGAAATTCTGAAGTAACAAAATATAGAAGTGACGTGGCATGTTGATGTCACCTAGGGTGATGTGTACCACTGTATGCATGCCATGTGTCCATCTATTTCATGTGTTTGATAGGTCATCTATGCCAATGGAAATATGACATGCATCATTACTTGATTGGTCCATGTGTCACCTTCATATTGCTGACACGTAGCACCTCGGGTGCACCGTACTAAGTGAGTAATGTGATCGATGTCAATATAACTATTTAAATCAACCCATAGACCTACAAAAATTGTTAGATCTACAGATCTAGGGTGGATATTTGTTTAAATATTCCAACGTAATATTAAAGTTCCAAACAATAATTGGATTCCAAATGTATAACGATGTATTTCATACAAATTGTGGGTCCACCAAAGGTGGAGTCCACCACTGCGCTTTATAATATCTGCCATGAATATGGATCGTCTGATCTACGATTGGATTTCAAACTCAAAACAAAACTGTATTGAATTCAAATTACCAGTACAAGTCCTGACATTAACCCGTGTGAATATAAAATCTCTGCAATGGATTATGACCATCGATCTCAGTCGTTGGATGCTAGGAAGTCGTGGACTGTCGATCCACCGTTCTTTGCAAGTTTTCCAATTCGACACTCCGAGGGATTGGAAGTTTGGAGTTGAGAGAATCCAAGCTCTGGATAAGAAATTTTCAACTAAGCACGGGGTCATAGTCTTGGTCACATGAGATTGAGCGCTGAATGAAAAAGGGCTAATGGATGAATTTTTGTTTTTGAAGAGGGAAAAGTGCTAAGGAAGGATTTGGCCCACGGTTTCGAATTGTGGTCACTTGGGAAAGTGGTTTGAAGGAAAATTTTGTGCAGAATTGATTTATGTATCGTCCCAGGAATAGCATGGAAGTGTTATTTATATATATTCTTCATGAGTTGAAAGGACCTGTAACATTGTTTGTCAAATTTTATTCGTGATATGCTTAACTTTGACAAAATGGTCACTTGTATATTTTGCAGAATTAAGGGGTTTAAACGTATCAGTTCATAATGTGTATTGAATAAATGGAAGAAGGTGAGGGAGCCTCCAGACATGATAAAGAGGTCAAAGTCTAGAATACCAGAGTTGGTAATGTAGAGACAGAATCTAACGGACACAAGGGTTGAGGGGAGAAAGACACATTGATAGAAACTATAAGAAGCCTAAAAATAGAAGTGTAGAGCTACAAAGAAGACAATGAGAGGCTGATGAGAGAGAAAAGTCATATAAATTCTCGAGTGTTGTAGAGCTTAAATCAGTTGCAAAGATAATCAAAGAATGGCCAAAAACAAGAGAAAGAAGGAAGGTATCATGAAAGAGGCGATGATCATGGAAGAGTTGGTTATTCCAGAAGTGCTAGCAGAGCTCATAGAAATCACCCACCTCCTTACTCAGCAAGAAGGTATTATGCATCTGAAGATTCCATAAGCAGTCCAAAGGTGTCTCTTGTTAGGCACCAAAGAAGGAAACATGAAGTGGACAGTTTTCAAGGAGAATTGAGGAAGCTCAAGCCACCATCCTTTAATGGTGAAAGGGAAAGGGAAGATGATGTTGAAGCATGGTTTCTTGGACTCATGAGGTATTTCCAATTGCATAAATATTCATCAAACCTAGAAGCCAGAATTTCCACCTACCATTTGCATGGGAAGGCTTCCATGTGGTGGGACCAGCTGAAGCAAGTTGAGCATATTAATGAGAATATGATCACTTGGAAGAAGTTCAAAAAGTATTTCCATAAGGAGTACCTCTTAGAGAATTTCTTTGATAATAAAATGCAGTAGTTTTTTGAACTGAGACTGGGAAGCATGACTATGGCCGAATATGAGAAGAAGTTCTTGGGGTTGTTAAAGTATGTTGGGTTTATAAATGATGAAAAGGTAAAAATACAGAGGTTTTTGAGTGGACTTCCATCCTTTTATAAAGAAAAGATTCGGTATGGTGATCCCAAGACCTTGACTAAGGCCATCAGAAAGGATAAATACATGTATGAGCAAGACTAGGGAAGAGAATCCATGAAAACATCTTGGAAGGATAAGAAGAAGGAGAAGTCTGATCAAAGGAAGAAGGTATTCAAACCTCCTTTCAATAGGAATGAGCCTAATAAAAATCATCAAGACCATTATTATAAGGATGAATCCAAGAAGTAAGACTCCTTAGGAAAAAGGGGAAGACCACCAATCCAATGTTGGGGATGCAAAGAATATCACTTGTACAAGGATTTCCCACACAAAAATGACAAAGTGAAGACCGTGCACACCATCAAAGAGGATACAATAGTAGAATACATGGGAAGGATTTATGCAACCTTAGATGACCGACAATAAGAATACCAATCTAACATGATAGAGGTGGAAGGTAAGATCATAAATTAGTCTATTTATATTTTAATTGATTCGGTAGCAAGTCATTGTTACATTGATCCTAAAATAGTGGATAGATTACATTTGGAGAAAAGTGAGCTTGGGAAATCAAGTTTGGTTCAACTATCCACTGGAACCAAAAGGAGAATCCATGATATGGTCAGAGGTTGTTCCATAAGCCTTAATGGTGTGAATACTAGTGCTGATATGAATATCATACCACTGGGATCTTATGATATTCTAATTGGAATGGATTGATTGGACAAGAACCATGTTGTCCTAGATTGTCATAGCAAGATATTTACATTTCTTGATGGAGATGGAAAATAGAGCACTGTGAAAGGTGTACCAATACCCATATCTATAAGGGAGATTTCATCCTTACAGTTGAAGAGATGTTTCAGAAAAGGGTGTCAATTGTATGCAGCCCATGTGGAGGAGCCAGAAAATACAAAGGGGCCAAGCCTTGAATATTTTACGGTACTACAAGAATTTGAAAATGTATTCCAGGAAATACCAAAGTTGCCACCAAAAAGGGAAATATATTTCTCTATTGATTTAGTTCTAGGAGTTGCCCTGGTGTCAAAAACACCTTACAGAATGAGCACACCAGAGTTAAAAGAATTACAAATACAGTTGGAGGAATTTTTGAAGAAAGGGTACATACGCCCAAGTGTTTCACTTTGGGGAGTGCCAATACTCTTTGCCAAAAATAAATATGGGACCTTGAGGTTGTGTATTGACTTTCGACAGCTGAATAAGTCCACTATAAAGAACAAGTATCCTATACCCAGAATTGATGACCTCTTTGATCAACTAAGAGGATCAAAGATATTTTCAAAGATAGACTTGAGATCAAGATACCATCAGGTAAGAATCAAAGAAGAAGATATCCATAAGACATCCTTTAGAACCAGGTATGGGCATTATGAATTTGTAGTGGTGCCTTTTGGACTGTCCAATGCACCAGTTGTATTTATGTTCCTAATGAATGGCATATTCAAAGATTATTTGGATAATTTTGTCATAGTATTCCTGGATGACATACTTTTTTATTCTAAGCCAAAGGAAGAGCACGAACATCACCTAAGATTGGTATTGCAAGTGCTGAGAGAAAATTAGTTGTATGCCAAGCTGAGTAAGTGTTCTTTTTATCAAAATCAGATTCATTAATTGGGGCACATTATTTCAGAACAGGGTATAGCAGTAGACCCAGAGAAAATTGAATCCATTAGAGGATGTCCAGTGCCCAAGAATGTTTCAGAAGTTAGATCTTTTATGGGGTTAGATTGTTACTACAGAAGGTTTATAGCAGGGTTCTCTAAGATTTTGAATCCCATCACTTCTTTGAAAAAGAAGGGAACTAAATTTGAATGGACATCGGAATGTGAAGAGAACTTTAATTTGTTGAAGGATTTACTTACTAGTGCACCTTTGTTAAAGATTTATGACCCAAATGAAAGTTGTGTGGTATGTACAGATGCATGTAAGGAAGGACTTGGTGTAGTAATCACTCAAAATCGACATGTCATTAGTTATGAGTCCATAAATATTAAGGAACATGAGAGGAACTATGCCACACATGACTTGGATGTTGTTGCCATTTTCCATGCATTGAATATGTCGAGGCATTATCTCATGGGAAAGAGATTTGAATTAAGAATAGACCACAGTGGTCTAAAGTATCTTTTTGAACAACCAAATTTGAATGTTAGGAAAACAAGTGTTGGCCCTTGATCAAGTTTTGGAGACCCTTGGTCAAGTTTGACCTACTTTTGGACTTTGACAGGCTGTCGAAAGAAGAGCGCAAGAAGAAGCGGAGATCGCAGGATCTCAGCCCCTTTTGCGTCCTTTCTAGGTTTTGGGATAATGTAATGGGAATGGGATGTCAACCCATGGGTTTACCCATGCTTAGGCCTATTTTGTAATATATAAATAGACATCTAGGTGATTTAAGTGTAGGTAGAGAAGAGATAGAGAGGCATCTATGTGATGTTGTGCTAAGTGCAAGTGTGGCTTGTGAATTCTTTGTGCATACTGTGGGAGACTTGTGGACCTAAGCACAAGTGATTGTGACAGACTGTGGAAGGATTTGTGCTGTAAAGCAAGGAAGGAGGATCTAGCGAGGTGTGCAGATCTCCTATCCCATGCAGAGTAAGGGTTTTGTGGCTCTGTGCCCTACTTTTGGACTTCGACAGGCTGTCAAAAGAGGAGCACAAGATGAAGCGGAGATCATGGGATATCAGCCCCTTTTTGGGTCCTTTTTGGGTTTTTGGATTATGTAATGGTAATGGGATGGCGGCCCATGGGTTTACCCATGCTTAGGCCTATTTTGTAATATATAAATAGACATGTAGGCAATGTAAGTGTAGATAGAGAAGAGATAGAGAGGCAACTATGTGATGTTGTGATAAGTGCAAGTGTGGCTTGTGAATGCTTTGTGCATACTGTGTGAGACTTGTGGAGCTAAGCACAATTGTGATAGACTATGGAAGGCTTTGTGATGTAACGCAAGGAAGGAGGATCTAGAGAGGTTCGCATATCTCTTGTCCTATGCAGAGTAAGGGTTTTGTGGCTCTGTGCATGTAACCGATTGAGGAAGCTAATAAAGAAGAAGAGTTGGTGGACGTAGCCCCAGGGTGGGGTTGAACCATGTATATGTTGTGTTTCTCTGCTTTGTGTGATGTGTTGATGTGTTATATGCTAAGTGTTTGATATAGATAGATAGTTAGATCTGTTAATGCTTTGTTCTTATGATGAACCTGGATACTAGATCTGACCTATGTGAACTTGCTTAGTGCTTGAATCTGCTAGATTTGATCTATTTCTTTACGCTAAGTGCTTAGATATATTAGATTTGGTTAAATGTTCTGATGCTTTGTTTTCTCTATGGATTAGATATTAGTTAAATAATAATGAAATGATGGTGCTAAGTGCTCTATTAAGTATTATAATCATATATCTGTGTCCAAGCTAAGGTTGCAGACACTGGAGTCGTGCAACCACCCCTTCCTCTACCTCGGGTGAGACTTCATCTGCTTCGCAGGTGTTGCCGAAAGGGCCAGTAGTTAGGGTTTTTTTGGTGCAATGTTGTAGCATTGAACCCTGGGTCTGCCCCTGGGCCAACAAATGGTTCTGTTGCTGAGACCTGAAATTGTGATTGTTGGGAATTGAGAAAGAAGAAGCTCTGTGCAAAGAATCAACCTAAAACTATGAAAGCTCTGTGCATAGATTTGTTTCCCTAGGGCACATCACTCTACTGGACTTATGAAGCTCTGTGCCAAGAAAAGAGGTCATATATGAAGAAAAGAGGTAAGATCTACAAGCTCTGTGCTCTAATAAAGGTAAGAATAGTGAAAAGTTTTATATCTGAAAGCTTTGTGCCCTATAGAAGTAAGACAAGTGGAAATTTTTTCTACAATAATATGGATCTAGGTATGGTTGATAGATTTTTTCCTAGCTTGAAAACTAGGGTATTGGTAGATGAAAGAAGGTTTGATATGAGTAGATCTAATAAGAGTAGTGAAATATATGTTATACCTATGCATAGAAAGAATGTTTGGACTAACAAATGGATGCAGGACCCTAGAAAGAATTTTTTGTAGGTTAGCTCCTATGATCCTAGCACACAGTACAGGAAGGGCTGGGGATCATTTAAAAGAAAGAGAGGAGTAACCCTCTGTTATAGTTGCAGATGACTAAGACATCTTTCTAAGGAATGCCATGAGAGAAGACCTAGTTGTCTCTGTTGCAAAGCTACGAACCATGAAGTATTGGATTGCCCTGGAATGATTGCTAAAGTTGAGAGAATGAATTTGAATCAAGAAAAATCTAAGGCATATCCAGAAACTAAGGTCATGGAAGAATCCTAGAAATAATCCGAGAAAGTATTGCTACAGATGAAAGAAACCTTGAATGACGACCGACATGTCAAATTATCACAGATATTCAAAGAAAAAGAATGCATTGAAGCAAGAATAGGAGACTTCGACATTGACTGTGTTCTGGATGAGGAAACACAGGTGAATGTTATGATAGAAATAACTTGGGAACTTTTAGGAAATCCTGCTATGATTCCTTCATTAGGAGGAATAGGGTTATTCAGAGGAAAATTGATAACCCTATGTGGGAGTCTTACCAATATACCTATGACTATCAACAGAGCTTCGATAGAAGAAGATTTTGAGATTATTAAATTCATTGAAGATAGCGCACCATTTACCATGTTATTAGTAAAACCTTGGATTGAAAGAGATCGGGCCATAACGAAGGAAGAAGAAGAAGCCTTAGAGAAAAAGAGACAAGAGTTCAAAGAATTTATAACTAGAAGGATCACACACTTAATTGAAGAACAGGAGAATAGATCAAAGCTATTTAACACCAGAGACTTCTATGTCAAAGTTCCAAGAACACCAGAGGATCCACAGAAGATTGAAGTACCTCTCCCAGATAAAGAAGAAGTATTACCCCTGAATCCTAAGAAAGAATCACAACAGCGCAAAGTCTCTATGTCAAAATAAGATAAGAATCAGAATGGAAAATGGAATATCGAGACAAAGCTCACTGGAAAGAAGGCTAGAAAATTAAGTAAGAAGAGGGCTAAGATAAAAAAATTGTAGAAGGATCCAGAAAGAACATCGCAGAAGGAAAATTTGCAAAATTGGAGCTTCATCAAGATATCAGAACAACGACACATGGCACTTCGCCATGGTGAAGAAATATAGTCGTTGGGGACATTATAGCCATTAGAACGATGCTCTGAACGGATATAAAGACATTTATGGACAGACATCTTGCCATCAGACCATTGGGACTGCTCCATAACGGATATAATAGAGTTAATGAAGGCCTCATACCCATTACAAGAGACCCGTTGTCAAGTTACCTATTTATCTCGTCGCGCCATGCAACGAGAACATTTTTTCCAACTAAGAATATGAGCCCGTAGACTAAGTTTATTTTGCACAAAGATCATCGCGTTATTGTTGTCTATCCTATTGCAGTGTCTAAGTTACCCTTCGAACAACAAATTTTCCATCCCGAGCGCATATGTCCGAGGATCTCAACGCAGTCAAAGAATCAATGAAGGAAGTTCTCATTGACCTAATGACTGAAAGAGTCATGTCAGAGAGAGGATTATCTGTAGGTGTACAGGCTTCATCCATGAGAATAGTTCAAGCATCACTGTCGACTTCTCATGGAGCAAGACCATCCCGACCACTAGAAGAGAAGCGAACTAAGCACAGGGATGATCTAGCGAATTCCAAATTGATCCTGACTATACTACCCACCTATATTCCACCTCTGAGCGGTGTCATAAATCACGACATCGTACCTAGAGATTTCAAGTACGCCTTGGTCACTGCATACCTCTCGAAGGGGATCCGTGCAGTTCAAGTAGACCAAGATAACATTGCAACGTTGAAGTTCAGCGACTTCAACCTCAATGACCGGAAGGTATACAACATGCTCTCCCCACAAAAATACCTGACCAGAATGAAGGGGAAGAATTCAAATATAATCCCCCAACCGTGGACCATGAACCTCGCGCAATCCACTCTGTTGAACATTATGAAGATCCCCCACTTTAGACGACACCAGGAGGTAAATTCATGTGTCAAATTGTTGTTGTCTTGTTACCATGGTGGTTACTTGTGGCTAGACCATCGTATAACAGTTGATTCGACAATGATCAATCGGATCATAGGCTTGAGTATGCAAGGAGCTAATCCACAAGAGTTTTTCCCCAGAAAATCCATGGATCACGCTCTAGCAAAAAGGATCAAAGACGCCTACAACGATGTTGAGAAGGGAACATGAGGCTACAAGGTAGCTTCTATCCAGAGTGGTGCAGTATGCCTCACCTGTCATTTGATTGTAGGGAAGTTAGTAAGAAAGAACCGACCCATCCAGGTCACCGGCTTCATAGTCGACCTCGCAGGGAAGTGCGAGGAAGGCCTTCAGATGAACTCGGCGAAGTACCTAGTGAACCATTTGGAACTCGACTGCAGAGAAACATAGGATCAAGGATATGAATTTCATTTCATCTTTCTGTTGATCCTTATAGCTTTTATTGCCTAGGAGATGTTGGAAGGTTCAACCTTCCCGGACATCGAGCCTTTCAAACCACTAGCCGCGAAGTTCACTACCCTATGGTATTCAAGCAACATGAATAAACAGTGGCAATCAAATGTTGTTTTTCATACCTACTACAACCAGTTGAAGAGATCCATCCAGTTCAAGCCTCGCATGACACCGAACACTCTACACCAGTTCTAGCCTTTCATGAAGTTTAGCCTAGACCGACATTTTATCTAAATCAGAGCGTGCGCTGACGAACACAAGAAACAGCTCCAATCCTACTATTCACTGATGGAGGAGGACTTGGAAGAGATCACTAAGGACTGGTCAGCGGACCTCCTTATTCCAGCAAACCCTGCAGAGATATCCGATATCAACAGCCCAAAACCTGTGCAGGATACACCCGGACCTAGTAGGATGAAGAAGACCGAAGAGGTCCAAGAACTAGATAGTGCCTATGTCAATACTGCGTCCATATCACTAGAGCAAGGAGGTGATGGCAAAGAATTGGATGAAAAAGAAGTTGAACAGAAGCAAGATGATGAGGCTCATCCCTTGAAGAAGGGGAAGGGTTTGCCTTTGAAACCTTCTTCCTGAAAGAAATTGGAGGCTACCATGACCAAGATGCAGACTGTCCTCACCTCCGACGACTTCAACTTCCTCATAGCAGCCCTATAAGATGCTTCTCTAGAAATCACAGAGAAACAAGAAGCAAAGCAAGAGGAGATGTATGATCGCATTAAGACTAAACTCTGAGCGGTACAGCAGGCCCTACAGTCCAGCCGCGTAGTGTCCACTGCGCCACCGCCATCGGGAGAAATTGAGTTGGGAGATGAGCCAAATCAACTACACCGCCTAGTCGATACAATCAAAGCTTTCCTTCAACGAGCACAGGAAGAAACAACGTAAGCCACCTAGTCTTTGACACAAGTACAAGGAGTACTCATAGAGCAACGCAATGCTACAGAATAAGAAAATCTTTCTCTCCAAGTGAATTTTAATGAAGAAAAAGCACAACTCCAACAAGAAAAGGAATATTTTCTCATGGAACAACTCGAAGTAAAGGAATCAGTCAACAGAGCACTTCGCTCTGTGAGAGTCTTAGAAATCACAATAGAAGATCGAGTCCCACAGCAAGTGAACCAGCTCGCAGAAGCCATCCAGCAGCTACAACAACACATAGAAAACTTAGAGCTATGAATTGTACCTAAGACCCCACAAGATGTAAGAGACCAAAGAGAGGAAACTGCCCGGAGTGAAGTTGAAAGGCTAAAGGATCTTACCCTAGAATGTAAGCAACTCATTGATCGCAGTGCCTAGACCTATGAACAACTCACAGAGAATCTAGAACTGAAGGCACTAGATTCACAGCTCCAAGAGGTGAAGTATCAAGCCAAAAAGATACAAGGACAGTTGAAGCCCCTGTCAGTTGTGGAAAGAATGAAGCAATCCCAGGAGCAGCGGACCGCCCAGCAGCAGATCTACACTATCCAGAGCAGAGTTATGGCAGTAACTCAGAAACTCCAACCTGTACAAGAAAAATCTTACCAATTGTTTATAGAGGTAGAAGGCCAAGGAGCATAGCTAGAGCAGGTTGCCACTACAACTGAACAACATCTAGAGGGACCTATCAATGATGCAATCATCCAAGAGTTCACTCAATAGGAGGTCGTAGCACAACAAGAAGTCCAAGAAGCTTGAGCCAAGCTTGAGGCTTTCAAAGCAGAACTAGTTAGACTAGAGTGACTCAGGATGAGTCACAGGTGAGTGTTGGGGCTCTGTTGGCCCTTGACCAAGTTTTGGAGACCCTTGATCAATCTTGATCTACTTTTGGAC
>JZKD02S1668330.1:104550-116349 GCA_000966675.3 Picea glauca
TAGGGTGCGAACTTGTTCTCAAGCTTGGAAAAAGATGAAGTCTCGATGGTTCTAGAAGGGAATCTTCTAGAGAATGGGTTGGCATTCGAATGGTTATCATTTTACTGGTTTCCCTAATATTGTGGGATCATTCTCATCCAAGTAACCATCTCATCCTCTCCTATATATTGATGGGATTCTCATGGAAAAGGTTAAGTAATATTAATTGGAGAATTGGTAAAGGAATTGTGTGAAGGACCTAGCCTGAACAGGAGCTTGGAGACTCTAGCAAGTCTATCAAGAGGAATTGGATCTTCTTCATACAAGGATCGAGCAAGTGTGTGTGTTGGAATCAAGAGCCACTGAAAGGAAGATTGAGACATCAAGGCGATCAGGTTGTATCTTCTACTTTTGATTAATATGATACAACGRCATGTCCTTTTCCCATAAAGTCATTCTTACTTTATTGTGTAATTCCTTGATCATACACATAAGTTGACGATTGAATATATTTTGCTATCTTCACTTTGGTTGGTTTGTGTTCTCTTGGTCTTGACCTCACGAGAGCACCGGAGCGAAGCGGGAGCAACATAGACCCTAGGAAGCGATACAAAGGTATGTCACTTGTGCCTCCCTACTAGCTAATTCAAGGTCATAACTTAGGGAAAGAGTCATGTCCTGTCCTGTGTTATTCTAGATCCAGGTGGATCTAGGGAGATCTGTTAGTGTCTGCACCTACCGATTAGTCCGATAAAAACTACTAGACTTGTCCATTTCGATTCCTCAACCGGTTCAATAACTCCTACTTTTATCATTCGATCTATTTCCTCCTTGAATTTTTCTTTATATCTTGGATTCAGTCTATAGGGTCTCTATTTTACTGGTTTAGCATCGGGTTTTAGTGGGATCCACATCTCCCCTAAATCCCCCATTATTCCTTTAATCTCAGAGAATGTAGTGGGAAATAAGTCTTGATATTCGTGTAGTAGATCTGCTATCTTTTATAAGGTTTCCTCATCCCAGTAACCCCTATCTGTGTAAACTTGGGATCTTCCTCCATTCCAATATTAACTTTGCATGTCTTGACTAGTTGTGCATATGTTGTAGATTATAGCTCTAGGCCCTCTACTGTCCGTTCACCCTTTGTTTCTTGTACTTGGATGTTTCAAGGATCGTCATCATCCTGATCTGCTTGCATCACATTGTAACATTCTAATAACTTGTGAATCATCATGGAGGAGTTGTGTGCACTACATACGGATATGACTTCCATTTCTTCTTATTTAGAAAATATTTTCTATTTAATCTCGTATAGCATTGCACTTATAGGGGCCGAATCACTCTGAAAGGTAAATGCTACCGGGAATCATTACGTTATGTAATCCCATTCTATTATATCTTTGTGCATCTCCAGTTCTAAGTACCATTTTTTTGGAATGGTATAAACATGTGTGCCAATCCTTTCCTTGGGATCAATTTCCATGCTTTTTCACACTACACAACATCGTCTATTGGGTTTCCTTCCCCAATATATTTTTGCGTCATGTCTCCCTCTTCGGTTTTAAATATTATTTGTATTAGTCTCCTACACTATTTCCAATCTTCTGTGGTTCCTTTGTGTGTTGTTGTTGGTGCAATTATATGTTCAATATATGTTCAATCATTTAATATGTCAATCCAGTTTCGTAATCAATAGAGTTGATGTATTGTATGTCATGATAACAAATAATTTCCTATGTTTGTTGAGTATAGTCTATGTAAGAAAACACTTTCGAAACTAAATACTTTGTTTTTGCAACTTTTAGATAACACTCCCCACACAATTCAAAATTCATAAAGAAAAACTTATCAACAAGCATATAATCTAGAATTCTTGCTCAGGTGATGGATCTGTTCATTGTTGGCTCATGAAAGATAAAGATGAACTATGATTCCATCTCCTGGAACAAATACACAAACAACAATTAACACTCTGCATGCTTTTTAAAAAAAAGGAAACTTAATCAAACTTAAAAGAATTACCAGGTAGGGTAAAACACTCCATTATAAGTGCATGTAAGGTGAGAGATGGAGGTCTTGATTGTGCCAGTGTTTTCAAGGTGTAATCTAATCAATTATGGAAAATAAAGATAAGTGTGTTGAATGATCCATTACAGGCTCATGTATGGTGAAAGATGGAGATCCAACATGTCCTTAGATTTGCAAAACAAAAACAAACACTACATCATTTAGTCTAGACAAAACACTAAAGCACTTAAATCGAATGATTGTTCTCACATACTCACAAAAATATGTCAAATCATTACTCAGAAATCATTACACTCAGAGATCTCACATTACACACAAAACTCTCACTTACTCAAAATTACCACACATCCATGTGACCTGCTATTAAATGTATCACTGAAACATGACAGGGGTGGGATTAGATGTTGTAATCAAACATAAAATTACTTTGTTCACACACACAGAAAACCAGAATCATATTCACAATTAATTACAAAGAGACTTACCTTGATTGGGTCGGTGGGCCCTTGTCGTACCAACAAAGCATCTCTTAAGAGAAAATTACAGTAGAGAAGATGTAAATGCACACATATAACCCATAAACTAAAATTATATCATTACTTCATAAAAATGGAGGTACAATCCACAGTTGTTCGAGAACCAAACTTACAACATAATTGTGCTTAATTCTATCTCTGTATATGCCTATCATCTACAAGTATCTCTCTTTAAAGAGAAGTAGTCGTTACAATCCAAGTTTGAAGATAAAATCAAATATTTGCATAATTATTACAACTGGATGATACATCGATTTTTAAGGGAACGATTTCATCCTCATGACACAAAGTGCATGATTGATGAAATGTATCATGGTCTCCAATGAACAGATAATGTTTGAACCAAAAAATTCCTTGGACCCATCGAGAACAATCTCTTTCAAACAACCAATCCTAGGAATTCAAAATGGGTACCAGACGCGCACAGCTGCATAACTTGGTACCGGATGCACACAGTCATACAAGTTGGTACCAGATGATCTCAGCAATAGGAACTGTTGTCATGAAGTTTGCTTGAACCATCCAAAGTAATTAGAAAGTTATAAACATCAAATATTCAATCCTAATTATTAATAAATCACCATAAATTATGATTAAACATCAGTTACCTCATAGGTACGCAATAATTGTTAAAGGACATGTTTGATGAGGAAAATAGGCAGAAAGTGCATAGTTATTAGGCAAAATTGGTCAGGATATGGGAAAGATAATGCAATTGGAGGTGACAAAAAGGAGGCTCAACATTTCCCCCATGCATAAGTCATTGCATGTCCTCATGCAAAACTGTTGAATCAGTCCTCAAAATTTCAAAACCGGTGTTTATCCTCTACCTTTCTTGAACATTAACTACCTAGTTTTAAGATATCCATCCTTGAAGCCTCATCCTTGAGATTCCTCTTAATGAATCATGTATATTGTACTAGATGCAAAAATTTGTTCAGCTTGGTAAAGACCTCATCATGCTCACCATGTATTCTGCAGTTATTCTCCTTCGGTTGTGCATTCTCTTTCTTGATATGCCTATCCAATACTTTATACTCTATTTCTTTCTTCAATGCATCATTATGTTTTGTAAGATTTTTAAGTTTTAATTCTAACTGATGTTTGGTCAGAGAGTTGATTGGTCCATGTGTTTCTTGATTAGTTATCACTTCCCTGGCTTCAACTTCTCTCCTTAATTCCTTTAGTGTTCATGTCACTAATTCCTCTGCTTCACTAATAGTTGCCACATACATCTCTTCTTGCTCTGGTGAAGTTGGAATTTCCACTGGATCTTCTTCAAAATAATGGACATAAAGAATTGGCCCCTGCTTAACCATACTCCAAGTGGTTCTTCATCCTGGACTTGGTACTTCCTCGGGTGTGCTAATAGGAACATAAACCTCCTCCTTAAACAATCTCCTCTTCTTCTTTTTAGGCTCAGAACTAGGTACTAGACCTTTTTTGTCCTGAGCCTTCTTTATTTTTTCTCTAGAGGACTTAGGTGGGGGGAATGGAACTTGTTCCTCTAGTGTACTCCTTGTATTCCTACTAGATTATTGTGTTATAGTACTCCCCTCACTGAATCTGAATTTCCTCTTGTTGTTGACTCACAATTCAAGGGTCTTTTTTTCTTCTCCACCCCTCTCTTTAGACACCTCAACAATTACTTCTAGAGTGTTCTCTACAATTTCCCAAACCTACTCCTGAGCTATTTCAAAAATTCCTTCTGTAATACTTTCTATAATTTCCCTAACCTACTCATGAGGTACTTCAACAATTACCTTGGGGAAAATGTCTGCAACCTCCCTAGCATCACTCCTAGACCTTTGTTTCTTCCTCTTTTTCTCACTAATTTTTGTTTTAATTTTTCATGGACAGGTCTAGGAGAATTCTCTTGGTGTTGGATGATTGTTCCATCATAGGTGTAGGTTGTCCTTCTAAAATGATTGTCTTCCCTTTGTCCAATTTACTTACAAATTGTGGTGAGCTAGGGCCAACAAGATCAATTTTATTACTAGATTTTTGTCCTTTCTTTATGTTATCTCCCTTCTTCCTGTCTAACCCTTTACTATGTTCCCCTATTACACTCCCTTCTACAGACTTAGAAATATCTTGAGCAAATATTTATGTGAGAAATTTCTTCCAACCAATATCTCATTTCTCAATTCATGGAAAACCAAGAGTTTCATCAACCCATGGTGGTAAAGGTTGGTTTCATGTTTCTTGGATGCGAACTTAACCCCCCTCACCATCTTTTTCAGACTCATCCAAAGGAAATGGGGAAATTCTATGTGTGGGCCTCCTTCAAAATGCTATAAAAGTCTTAAATGATAAAGAAATTGTATTGCATACCTCCCTTCACAAGTTAAAAAACTTTGTAAGCAGACAAGCATTGTATGATATTTCTCTTTGATCCAACCTCTAGAGATACCTTTCTTCCAATCTGGGTCTAGGTGCTCAGGTTTCAAGAATTTTTTATAGATGCTCCTATCAATGATGATGCCCTTGAAATACTTCTCCCCGGTGGAAGGTAACTCGGTCACCTCTGCTATGGTGGCTTCAGTAATTGTTAGTTTTAGGTCCCCCCAACTGGATGCTCTCTCCATCATAACTCTGGGTGAATGCATGAGATACCCCCTCATGATGTACTCTGAATTTTTATAAAAAGTGAACCCAACCAGCCTTTTCAAATTTTTCTTTGCAAGCTTGATACTCCTTTGTTTCTCTGTACAGATGAAACACCGGTTTGTGTCTGTCAACCCTCATGTCAACACAAAGATGGGTTTTAAAACAAGTATGGGTAACAAAATTTAGGTGAGGTTTTGGTACTGACGTAAAATTATGAGAACAGGGTAATGGAAGCAGAGTAACGAGATTGTAGGAGAAAATAGAATGGTCTTTAACAGAAAAATGGTTAATTAATGCTCATCTGGATGTCAAAGCCCTCCAGAAGAGTGTATATAATGAAAACAAGAAGACAATGGTCACTTCCTTGAAATGATAGAAAGGTAATGAAGGATTCCAAAATCATGTTGAAATATCATGTTCATGGATAAGATGACGATCATACCCAGAAATAATGTCACATCCCATTCTTATTGGTTTTCGTAATGATTAAAATGAATATGGGTGATGTGACCGAAATTCACCATTGGATATAATTCAACGTCATAAGTTTAAAAAAATATGAGGTTATGGAGGAGGCCTAATCATAGTTTTGACATCATACGAACAAGATTTTTTGACAAGATAAGACAAATCGAACGATCACTCCATGAGGAGATTTGCATACATCATAAATGATTTTGAAAACAGGGGAAAACATGAAAACTTTGGAAAATAAATGATATGGAGGTTTAGTAACTCAAGATAACAAGGGAATATGAGGGTAACCATATGTATAATACAAAATTCATGTGATTCTTAATAAAAAGGAATAAACATTGAATCCATACCTATATTACCTGGAATGCATTTGATCCATTAAAGCAATATCAAATGTAGAGTAATGTTACCCAAATACCCTCATCAATACCGGATCACAAACTTAGTACCAGATCAAAACCAAAAAATTGTTTTAGTATCAGACCAACACAGAGAATTTTCCAGTATTAGACCAACAAAGAGGATTGGTTTAGTACAGGACCAACACAGAGAGACTTTTCCAGTACCGGATGAACTCAAATAATTTTTCAGTACAAGATGAAACTTTGGCAAAGTACTTGGAATCTTGTAGGCTTGTTCTTCGTGTATAAACATGTTCTGAGGGTCAAGCTTAAGTAGAGGTTGGCACTCACTAATGTTGTATGTGAATTTGTCCCTCTGAATGACCATGTTGAAAAATTTATAAACAACAGACTGGTACAGGGGTGCTAAAAATGCAATGGAAGTATCATAAAATGAGGCAAAAGGTCCAATGGTTGGCCTCCAAGATCTGTAACAAGAAGGAAATTGTAGTTGGACATCCTCTTGTAGAGGTGCAGAAACCTTCTCTTTTTGGAACTAGACAAACTAAGGCTTCTGTTGCCACTTCCATTTTATTTGAAATGAGAACCTAACTACCACTGTCCTGTGGATTTTTCTCGAGCCTAGGTCAGTTAATGCTAGTCAACATTTTCAATTTTTAGGAGTCTGAAAAACTTAAAGAAAACTCCTTATATTGTTCTGTGGATTTTTATCGAGCCCAAATCAGTTAATGCTCACTGGTTTTTTCAATTTTTAGGAGTCTAAAAAACTTAAAGAAAACTCATTTTAATGGCATGTGGATTTTCTCAAGCCTATATCAGTTAATGCTCATCGGTGTTTTCAATTTTTAGGAGTCTAAAAAACTTAAAGAAAACTACATTAGGCTCCTTTTCCATGCGTAATCTACTAGGGTTGGGTAAAGGAATAAACTTACCTCTGGCAGATGTCCTCCTTATTGCTTATCTACATGAGAACACAATCAGCTTGTGACTTTGTTAGTAACACCAAAAATCACTATCTGACACACACCTATATACATATATGTACAGAGTTAAATCAAATCACACAACAAAAACTTACAGTGGTGGTTCAGCAGGAGGAGAACCCCTCTTGCTTACCAATTGCATTTCAGAATTTTGAAGAATTTGTTTGATAAAATCCTCTTTAGATAGAGGCTTGTGATAGAATTACAATCGATGCCCATTTACAAAAAATGAGGTATGATCTTCATCAATATTCTTTATCCTTACTAAACCATTGTCATAAACTATGTCTACTTCATAAGGTCCCAACCATCAAGTGGACAATTTACCCTTGAAATTCTTGAACCTATTGTCATATAAAAGGGCCCAATCACCTGGCTGAAAGGATTTCTTCTTGATGTACTTGTCATGCCATTTATTCATTTGTTCTTGAAGGAGTGTAGTCATATGAAGAGAATATTTTTTTATTTCATCAAGTTCATTCAGCTACAATATCCTCTAGTTTTGGGCTTCATCCAAATCCATTCCCAATTGCATGGCAGTCCTGAAAGTTTTTACTTGAAATTCTATGGGGAGCAATACCTTCTTCTCATACACTAATTCATAAGGTGTATGGCATGTTGTGTTTCTCCAAGTTGTTATGTAGGCCCATAAGGCCTTAGGAAAATGATCTACCCAATATTTATGGTGTAACTAAACTATCTTGGTAAGTATAGCCTATATCACTTTGTTAGTTGATTTCACTTGTTTGTTTGCTTGGGGCTGATAAGGTGAGGATTTTCTATGTTTAATATGATATTGTTCAGTAATAGATTTGACCAGATTGGAGGTAAATTGGGTTCCTTGGTCTGTCACTATTTCTTGAGGCACACCAAAACGAGTAAAGATGTCTTCAAATAGAAAATCAACAACAGATTGTTCATTTGCATAGTACAAAGCTTTAGCCTCTACCCATTTAGTCACATAATCTCTACAGACCAATATATACGTTCTTCTTCTAGACATGGGATTGATAGGTCCTACAAATTCCAAATCCCATTTCTCAAAGGGTTCAATTACTACCTGAGCTTGGAGAGGCATCTCATCACTTGCAATTGGTTTCCCCATCCTCTGACAATCATCACAACTGGCCACATATTTATTTGCATCCTTGAAAATAGTTGGCCAATAGTAACCTGAATGTATTATTTGATATGTTGTCCTCTTATCAACAAAATGGCCTCCACATGGGCCATCATGGTAGGATTTGAAGATATCATACATCTCATCCTACCATACACATCTTCTAATCACCAAATCAGGTCCTGTACAATACAGACAGTCATCATGCCACATATAATTTTCACTCAGCTGAATAATCCTTTGTTTTTCTCGAAGGGACAAATTATGAGGTAATTTCCCTGTTACAAGATAGTTAGCCACATATGCATACCAAGGAATGTAAGTAGAAATAAAAAACATACTTTAATCTGGAAAATTGTCATCCATTGGTGCATTATCACCTATATGAATAAATCTAGATAGGAAATCAGCAACAAGATTAACTTTGTCAGGTCTGTCAATGATAGTAATATTGAATTCTTGCAATAATAACAACCATCTAGTAACTCTAGCATTTGGCACAGTATTATTCATTAAAAATCTAATGGTTGAGTGGTATGTGTGTACAAAAACATCATACCATGTTATTTAGTGTCTGAATTTATTAATGGCATGAACCACTGATAAGAATTCGTTTTCAATGATAGTGAAATTCACTTTGGTAGGGGAGAGGATTTTGTTGAAAAAGTAGATAGCATAGGGGAGTTGGTTTTCTCTTTGTCCTAGAATATCTCTCAAATAAATATCTGAGGCATAAATGAAGATATGAAAGGGAAGAGACCAATTTGGTCCTCTTAACACAGGGGCACTAGAAATCTTTTTCTTTAAAATTTCAAAAGAAATCTGACATTGCTCATCCCAATGGAATTCCGCTCTTTTGCTAATAATTTGAACAGTGGGGCAGCCAATTTTTTGAAATTTTTAATGAACCTCCAATAATGCCTAGCATGCCCTAAGAAGCTTCTAACTTCTTTCTGTGAGATAGGGATCCTGATTTGAGAAATAATGTCAATTTTAGCAAGATCTACCCTTAATCTGGTACCAGAAATATGGTGACCCAAAACAATCCCTTTAGTGAACATCATCCTATATTTTTCATGGTTGAGGGAAAGATTAGTCTCTATACACATGATCAATACTTTCTACAAATTGTCCAATGCTCGTTGGAAATCATCCCCATATACTGTGAAGTCGTCCATATAGACTTCTACACAGTCATGGGTTAAATAAGAAAAATTAGCTAGGACAACCCTCTGAAATGTGGTAGGGGAATTATACAAACCAAAGGGAACAACCCTATAATAATAAGTATGCCATAGGAAAGTGAATGTGGTTTTCTCCTGATCTTCAGAAGCAATTTGGATCTGATTATTCCCACTAAACCCATCTAACAAAGAAAAGTACCTCTTCCCAGACAAGGTGTCCAATACCTGGTCTATGAAAGGTAAAGGAAAATAATCTCTATAGGTATCCTTGTTCATCTCCCTGAAGTCCACACAAATTCTCCATTTTCCATTCTTCTTAGGGACAATAACTAATAGGGATACCTACTTGCTATCTAAAATAGGATGAATAAAATTGACATGTAGGAGTTTTTGGAGCTCTTCTTTCACTATGTATTTTAAGGTTGGGTTCATTCTTCTTTGGGGATGCCTAATAGGCCTGATTTGATCATTGGTGTAAATATGATGTATACAGGTATCAGGGTGAATTCCTTTCATATCGGAGTAATCCCATGCAAAAGCATCGGAGTGTCCTTGAATCATTTTGATCAATTTTTGTTGTTGATCTAATTTCAGGATAGAATTTATATACAGGGATTTTCCAGGACTGATTTCAACAGTCTGAACAGTTGAATCCTCTCATCCACTTATTGTCGATATAGTAAATAATGTAGAAGTGGCGGGATGCCAAACCTCCTAAAATTCAAAGCTGAAAATATGTGTGAATTCTAGAAAAGATTGAGGATACTCAATGCATTATGTATTGGCTAGAAATAGGCTTAAAATATGTTCTTCGGTTTGTTCTTGAACTCCCTTTTCTTTCTCAAGTGTTAATAGGAGTTGAGCACAGTTCTCCTCCCCATATGGATTCTCCAGCCATACAGGAACTTCAGTGGCTGGTTGGGCAGGAGGAAAGAGAACAAGTTTTTGATTGTGGGTTCCATTAGAAATTGTCATCTCCCTAGACCGACAACTAATAAATGAATTAGCAGTGGCCAAACAAGGTTGACCAAGCACAACTGGATGTCCAGGTTTGGAGGATTTTGAGTGAATTACCAAGAAGTCCACATGATACTCCCAAGAATCTAAGGTAATGGTTACATCATATAGGCTTCTTGTTAGGATGATGATTGATTTGTCTGCCAATTCCAACAAGGTCCTTGTTGGCCTTAAATGATTTAGTTGGAGCGTATGCATAGTGTCAATAGTCATAACATTTATTGTTGCTCCTAGATCAATAAGTGTATTTGACAAAGAAATACCATTAATTTCTATATTCACCACTGGGTTTCTTGGATCATTATATTTGGATGTCATTTCTGATATAAATTATGATAGTTGTCCAACCACTTGTATAACAGGAGGTTCCTTCCTCTTCCTTTCAGGATTTTTGATGCAAATATTCCTTATAATTTTAGCATAGAGAGGAATATCCTTAATGGCTTGGAGTAGGGGAATATTTACACATATATTCCTTAGTTCATCTTCTAAGTCATGTCCTAGAGGTACCATAGGTTTCTTCACAAGTAACCTTTCCAGATAGGGTGGAGGATTAGTTTCCTAAGGTATTTTTGATGGTTGCGAAGTGTGAGGAGGAATTTCCTCTTGTATAGGGATGTCTTCTTCTTCATTGGATTGGTCATCTATGCTTTCTTCTTCTCGAATAACCACTATAGAATTTGGTTTATTCAAGACCTACCCAGATCTCAATTGAATTTCATTTAGTGAAGTAGGAGTTATTACATAAGTTGGAAAACTTTGTACTTCAATATTTTGTACAAGTTGAGTAGGTCTATTGTTCATATTAGGGATGGGTTGTGCAGGAATAGGGGTAGGCCGAGGGGGGTTTGGATTAGTTGCAGCTTACATTTGTTGTTGTTGATTTGGGTTCAAAGGCAAGGTGATTTTTTGTTGCGGCTTGGAAGGTGGAAGTAAAGAAGGTGGATTAAATCCTAGTAACAACTAAGAGATATTTGAAGGATATTGTGGGCAAGTAGGAAGATTTGGTGGTTGAAAAGGAACATTCCCATATGAAGGGCCCCTCCATCCTTGTTTCCAAGGTTGGACTTTTGGTTTCTAATGTGTCCATTGATAATAAGGCATTGGAGGAATCAATTTTTGTTGTGATTATTGTGTGGTAGGATCGTAAAACATAGTAGGATTTTGTTGTCTCCATGCTCTCTTGAGGGGATATGATGTTTCCTAAGGTTCTCCCCCTCCCTTGAAAATGGATTTTAGTCCAGGTAAAGAAGGGCACTCATTGGTAGGGTGATCTTCTGTACAAATCCCACATATTTCAATAACATTAATAGGACATTCTTTTCCAGGGTGCCTCTTCCTGCACAGAGGACAGAAAATTGTTAAAGTAGCATTTTCTTATTCTTGTTTATTTTTTATCTTCATAGTGTCTAACTGGATGCTCATTGTGTTTAGGATGTATGATTTAAAGTTTTTTTGGGCCCCAACATCTCCCCCTAAATGTTTTACAAAATTTAAAGCCCC
>JZKD02S1668330.1:120155-140244 GCA_000966675.3 Picea glauca
ATCATCATGAAAATTTTAAATGGAAAGTAAAGAGATAAGTAAATTTGAACTATCAATTCAACCCTAACCCAAGGTGCCACGAGTAGGACTGCACTCATCTTAATAAGGATTTTTCCATTTTCTTTTAGTCTCTTTTATTTTGAATAATAATGCTTGGTCAAAGTAGCATCTCATGCATCACTATATTAAGAAAAGAACTTGCTCGCACATGATATTTTATATTATTTAGTTCTTCCTTTATTTTATAGTGAGATGATAGTGGATCCAAAAGCTCAAGTTTATCTTTGGCCAAAATCGTTTCTTGAAAAGTTTTCTTTTGTTGTTTTGATTTTGTGTACTTCTGATTTTGAATCCCATTAATAAAATTTGATTTGGTTTGTTATGTGTTTTTTGTTTCCTTTGATTATTTTAAATGAGTTTTCTTCTTATCTTTCTTTTTGAATCAATATATTTCTGATCAAAGAACTATTGTCAAAGGAAGCATTTATTTTAAGACTTGTGTTTTTCAAGCAAATTGAAATAGTTCAAAGAGGTCNTGATATTAAGATATAGCTCAGACAATTGATTTTTAAGTCAATTGTCACTCTCATTTTGTCCTCAAATTATCTTTGCTAGAGTATTACACCAGAGATATGGTTTAAATCTTTGAGAATCATGATGGTATTTAAACTTTGTATGTCATCCATATTCTTAAGAAATCATTTTTAAGTGCTTCCCCATTCTCTAGATGATTTCTTAAAGGAAATCTAAATCTCTAAACCATGATAAAACTTCCAGTTTTGAAAGAAAACAAATAACATGGTCAACTATTTACCTGTATTAAAATTAACCTCCAGTATCACCCTGCTCTCTTTGTCATCAAGAAATCTATAATTGTATTAGTATTTAAAAGTGGCATAAGAGGGTTGGAAGCACTTAAGTGTGGGAAGTGTGTGTAAACCCGTCGAGGTACTGAACAGGCTCACTGACAGTGGGTAAATGCACACATGATACCAAGACAACTTTGTCGGGGTACTAAACAGGCCTGCTGGCAACGAAGCAATGTTGGGTCGAGAGGTAGCAGGTATATGTTTTTAAATTAACTTTTATGGAAGTATACATCATGTGGATACAACTATTGGATGGGATTAAAGCATTTGAGTGGGTTAAATGACATCCCTGTTGAGGCTATGGATGTCTGCTGGCAGCAGTGGCTCTGTCAATGGTATTGAAGTTATTTTATAAACATCATGACTCTTTGATTAAGACATTATTTCAGGTCATAATCTTCTACAAAGAAAATTCTATTGTCTTGTTATAACATTGATCTTATTCTAATACTATATGGTCTCAGAGTGAATTTATTTCAGGGAGATTAAATCCTTTTATTAGTCTTATTCTTTTCTTCCTGAGATGAAATCTTACCAGATTAGAGATAATTGCTTCACCTAGTAAGTCGCCATTTGTTGGGCCCCAACAACTCCCCCTAAACTTTTACAAAATTCATAGGGCCCCCATTAGAATCTTCATAATTATAATGAGCTACAGAATCAACCTTTTCAAATAGTTCCATACCTTGGCTTGCTTTGAGACAAACTTAAGACATTCACTATAGTATGAGACATTCATTACAAGAGTATATGTCAAAATTTAGAAACGAGCATAGAAACCTCAATCTAAACAAAAACGTTAATTTTTCTCAACTGTTTACTTTCGTTTAAATTATGATTATGCATTCTTTCTTTTGATCATTAGCAAGTTTGACTATTTTGAATAATGGGTTCAATACTTCATTAAATAATATCTTGGTTGGTTTCTCATTTTTATGAAATCATTTGGTGATATTAATTAATTAAATTCTTTTTTCATTATGCATCTCATTTCAAAATAATAATAATAAAAGAATTATCTATCATTTGTAAAAGATCAAAATTAATATTTTTCTCTTCTCCATTAACTTGAAGCTTCTAGAATTTTAAGATCATATTTGAAATCAAATTATAAACAATGTTTGTTTATAAGTTATAGTTAGTTTAATTTCATTTTTTATTTTTCTAGATTTTGTTTTATTCACAATTTTTAGGTTATTAATTTAGGTTTCTTTTGTTTCACAGGTTTCTATTATCAAATATTTGATATGGATATGATCATGGCTTGATTGTATTATCCAAATACATTCAAGATGATTGATCCAAAAATAATTTTGGATTGCTACAAATAATTTTATGAGCAACAACAGATAAAATTTGGAAAGGCATCAAGATCAGACAAACAATTGTATAGAACTGATTGTAGACAAACCATGAAGAATTTGAAAAAACGGTTGAAAACCCAGAACCCAAATGGACCCATTTACCTTCCGCATAGAGATTTTCTCAAAAAAATGTATGATTTGAGAGATATTGATGTCTTTTCACGAGGAAAATTTCAGGTGGCGAAAATTAATAGTAACGCCCATGATAAAATGTGAAGCAAAGAATACAGAGAAAGAGAAGAAATAGAATTTAGTATATTAGGAGTGCAATTGAAAGAGTACAAATGAAAGGAGTACTGAGCAAAGGGAAAATAGTTGAGCTAAATAGGCTCAAGCAAGTCAAGAAATGATAGTACAGCTGGCTAGGACAGCTGGCAGTGTACAGTCAGCCTATTGAGGCTACAATATATTTAACACTCCCTCTTAAACTCAACAGTTACAAACATCAGTGTTGATTATGCCCATGTGTTGTCTCTGAAAATCAAAAATGGATTTTCCTAGTGGATTTGTGAAGATATCTGCGAGCTGATCTCGAAAACCACATAATTGAAGTGCAATATCACCATTATTGACTAGCTCACGAATGAAATGAAAGTGAGTGTCAATGTGTTTTCTTTTCTTGTGAAACACATGATTTTTGGATAGAGAAATTGATGAGGTGTTGTCACAGAAGATAGGAGTTGGATCCTTTTCTGTATGTGACATATCTTTCAATATTCTTCTCATCCACATAGCTTGACAGGAAGTTGAGGTAGCAGTGACATATTCTGCCTCTGCATAAGATATTGATACAATTGGTTGCTTCTTTGATGTCCTCGAAATCACTTTTGTGCCCAGGTGAAAAACATGTCCTGAGGTGATTTTCCTTTCATCTAGGATGCCTGCAAAATCACTGTCTATGTAACCAGAGAGATGATGATCATCATATTTAGTGTACCATAAGCCAAAATTGAGAGTTCCTGCAACATATATCAGAATTCGTTTCCCCATCTTCCAGTGAGAATCTTTGGGGAATTTCATGTATCTGGAAACAAGGCTGGTTGCATACATAATATCAGGCCTAGTTGTTGTAAGATACAAAAAACTGCCTACTAAACTTTTGTACAGGGTAGGGTCCACTATAGGGCCTTCATCTTTCTCGCTCAATTTTGTGCCTAGGGGTATAGGGGTTTCTACTGGATTGCATTATTCCATGCAGAATCTTTTGATGATGTCTGTTGCATACTTTTTTTTACAGACAAAAATTCCTTTGGTTGATTTATCAACCTCAATCCCCCAAAAATGTTTCATTATGCCAAGCTCTGTCATCTCAAACTCAGATTTCATGGCATGTTTAAAATTTATTAACTCAATATTTCCAGTATATATCATGTCATCAACATATAAACATATAATCAAAATTTTACTGTGCTGATCTATTTTGGTGTAAAGAGTTGGCTCATTTTGGCTTCTATTGAAACCACTTTTGATTAGGTAAGTGTCAATTATGTTGTACCAAGCTCTTGGAGCTTTCTTTAAGCCATAGAAGGATTTCTTCAACCGATATACTTTGGCTGGCTACTCTTGGACTTAAAATCTAGGTGGTTTATCGACATAGACTTGTTCTTCTAAGAAACCATTCAGGAAATCTGACTTGACATCCATCTGGTATACTTGCCATTTATGTTGAGCTGCTATGGCTAATAGAGTCCTTACAGTGTCTAGTCTTGCTATTGGAGAAAAATTTTCACCATAATTAGTACCTCGTTGTTGTGAGAATCCTTTGGCAACAAGTCTTGCCTTGTGTTTTTCAATCTGCCCTTTTTCATTGAGTTTAGTTTTGTAAACCCACTTGACACCAATACTCTTCTTGTGTCTGGGAAAATCAACAAGATCTCATGTCTTGTTTTTCTCAATGGAGTCAATCTCTTGGTTCATGGCTTGAACCCAATGTGGCTCCTTAGCTGCTTCTTTAAAAGATGTAGGTTGACGTGACATTAATGCAAAAAGATTGTGTTGTTCAATGTCATCCAACTGCTGATGGATTTCTCTCAAACATTGAGTCCTCTGATTTTGAATTTCAGAGGATGAGTCTCTGCTTGAGGTTGAGTTATCCTGAGAATTTTTAGGTTGTCCTTGTACCTGCAATCTTGGAAGAGTGGGTTGAGATATTGGTTGTCCTGAATTTTCTGTGTTTCAAAATTGGGTAGCAATGGATTTTGACTGTCCATTTGTTGATTTTCAGATTCGTTCCAGAGTTGATTTTCCATAAATTTTACATCTCTATTGAGAATTAGTTTCTTTGAGATTGGATTGTAAAGCCTGTAAGCTTTAAATGTTTCACTGTATCCAGTAAAGATACATTTCTCACTTCTATCATCTATTTTCTTCCTTAATTCAAAAGGTATGTGAGTGTATGCTATGCATCTGAATGTCCTTAGATGCACAACATTTAGCTTTGTCCCACTCCATGCTTCTTGAGGGACTTTCATATTTAGACTTGTGGTTGGAGATCTATTCAAGAGATAAGTTGAGCATGCTACGGCTTCAGCCCAAAAAGTATTTGACAAACATTTCTCTTTGAGAAGGCTTCTTGTCATGTTCATTATTGTCTGATTCTTCCTTTCAGCCACTTCATTCTGTTGTGGAGTATACCTAGTTGTAGTTTGCATGATAATTCCTTGTGATTTGCAAAAATTTGCAAATTTGTTGGAGTTGTATTCTCCTCCTCCATCTGACCTAAGAGCTTTTATATATTTTCCACTCTATTTTTCAGCTTCTGCTTTGAATTCTTTGAATTTTGCAAAAGTTTCAAACTTGTGTCTAAGAAAATAGATCCAGATTTTCCTGCTAGAGTCATCAATAAATGTTAGAAAGTAAAAGCTACCACCTATGGACTCTATTTGCATTGGTCCACATAGGTCAGTGTGAACAAGTTCGAGATGTTGTTTGCATTGAGTGGAGGACTGTGGAAAACTAGTTCTCTTATGTTTTCCAAGTATGCAAGACTCACATGGGGATTTTTCTCTTTGAAGATAGGGAGACCTTCAACCATGGAGTGCTTCTGTAGAAGACTTAGAATCTGAAAGGGTAGATGTCCAAATATTGTATGCCAAACCATAGTCTCATTGGGGGTGGATGAACTTTCTGCATATGGTTGGAGCAGATTTGCAGTTCTGAGGGTAAGGGGAAACATCCTCTTCTGAGTCATGTGGATTTTAGAAATCAATTTTCTGCTGGGGGTTTTATCATAAATCCTACAAGATTCTCCCTCAAAAAGTACCTTATAGACATGTTCAATGAGCTTTCCTACACTTAGAAGATTATGTTTCAGATCTAGAACATGATAGACATTGTTTATGTATTTCTTTACATTTTGATTAGTAAGAATAGGTACAGTTCCTTTTCCTTGAACTTTAACTAAGGAATCATTTCCAAGTGTAATATCAAATGAGATTGAAGAATCAATGCATGAAAGTAAATATTTGTTACCTGTCATGTGAATTTTGCATCCACTATCCAACAACCAAAGATCTTTAGGTTGTTCTTCAGTCTTGTGGCAAGAGAGAAACATACCTCCTGAGGTTTCTCCCGTATGATTTGACACATGTGCTCTGCCTGAGATTTGATCTGCTTGCTTCTTCCTACATTTAGATTCATAGTGCCCATATTTTTTGCAGTAATAGCATTGTATGCTTGATTTGTCATTTGATCTTCTCCCTCTGCCTCTTTGAGGATGGAACTTCTGATTTTGGTGTTGTTGTATGTGACCTTGGAAATTTTGATTATGATTCTGTTGTATGTTAGCTTCACCTAAGTGGTGATTACTTGTTATGCTCCCTCGTCCTTGGTGACCTCTGCCTCTTCCTCTGCCTCTCCCTCTGCTGAAGGAGAATTGTGTTTTGAAGGCATTAGCGATTGACTCATCCGTGAGATGTAGTCTGGTCTCATGTGTCACCAGGGAACCAATTAGTTCATCTGTTGAAAAATGTCACAGATCCTTGGATTCAAGGATTGATGTAACAACCATTTCGAATTTCTTTGGTAAACTTTTAAGGACTTTCTCAACAATGCGTTGATTAGTGATGGCTTCACCAGTCAATCTGATTTGGTTCATGATTCCCATGACTCTGGTCATAAACTGATCCACATTTTCAGACTCTGTCATTCTTAAAGTCTCGAATTGCATCCTCAAGGTCTGCAGTTTGACTGTTTTGACCCTGTCATTTCCTTGGTAGGATGATTTAAGGATGTCCCATGCCTGTTTTGAAGTACCAGTGCCTGTGATTTTTGAGAAAATCGAGTCATCCACTGAATTTTGAATCCAGAATTTGGCTTTATTCTCTCTGTTCCTCTATGTTGCCTGAGCAGTTCTCTGTTGGTTTGTCATGGAGGAAAGGTCTGCTAGATCTGGTTCCACATATCCAAGATCCACTGAATCTCGGTACTCTTGTGCTTGCAAGAAATATTTCATTCGAAGAGACCAAAACTCATAATTATTTCCAAGAAAAATTGGACCTTGAGTTGGTCCTAAATTGCTAGACGTGGCCATCTTTAAAGAATTTTAACAAAATAGAAAAAAAATTGTTGGAAAATTTTGTATTTACCTGTTTCCTATGCGTAAAACCTCATGCCTAAGCATGAGCCTTGAACTTCGGGTTTCGTGACTTCGCAAAACCTGATATCGAGCTCCTCTGACTCCTCGATTCCCCAATCTCTGAATTATCGAGATGTTGAATTGGCCAAAAGGATCAACGATCCTCCTTGATTTGAGATCAACAACTCAGATTATTTCGGGTTTTTACATATCGTGAGTTCACGAGACTCTCGCCTCTAATTTCATGGTAGCCGAAATCACGATTGTGCTCACATCGATGGTCTAGATCCTTTTGGGATTTTGCGAATCGACATTTCATGACTCTTGAACTCTCGTCACGATGTTCTCCAAACCCCGAACTCCGAAATGCCGAAATTTTGATGGCTCTTGGATTTGCTACCACCTGTCCTCTGAGATGGATGGTCCTGATTCTCTCGCGAAATCTTCTTTCCCTAGTCTTCACCTTCGTTCTCCCAAATCTTCTCCACCTGTCACTCCAGATCCAACAGTTGGAGTGATTTCGTGATTTCAAGATTTCACGTATCGGGATATGGAGTGCAATCTCCTCTGCTCGTCCAACTCCTGATTCCCCATTCTGTAATAGTGTCAGATCGACGGTGCATGATCTTTCTCGATCCAATGGTTCAGATCGAGTTGTGATTTCAGGATTTGGGAATTCTCACGATAGTGTTCTCTGACCTTTACTCCCTGTGAGTCAGTGAAATGCCGAGACCTCGCCATGTGTCCTCCTTGATGGACGGTCCCAACGATTTCGGGATTTCGTGACTTCGAAAGTCGGATTTTCTCCTGTGTGCTCCAGAGGACTAAACCTCGTGCACTTTCTCCCAGATCCGACGGCTATCGGCCCTTTGTGCTAAATCTGAACGGATGAAAATATTTTGCCTCTTCTGCGCGCTCCCTGTCCTTTCTGAACTCGATCAATCACCTCATATTTGTCAGCAAGACTGATCTTACGACTGCGATTGTTGTCCTTTTCTCCTTTGACGTGTTCTTTGCTGCCTCTGCAAAGATTTTCTCCCACGGAGGGAAATTCGTGAATCTTTCACAAATTTGAAAGAATTTCATGAATTCTTTGAATATTTTTTCCCTCTGCAACAATCTTTCATGAATTTGCAAGAGTTTTACAAGATCTTTAGATGTTTCTGCCTTCTGCAGCAATCTTTCACGAAATTGAATGAATTTCTTTGAATTCTTTAAATGTTTCTGCCTCCTGTAGCTCTTCTTCGTGAATCTTTGACGAATCTATAAATGTTCACGATTATTAACACTTTCTCCTTCTGTGTTTTCTTCTTCCTCAATCTTTTGAGCATATAGAACTCTTCTTCCTTGTGTGAGATTTTTGCGAATTCTTTTGAGCATATGGTTGACTATGGATTTCTCTCCAGGCCTTGTGAAGAATTTTTCATCCTATGCTCTCGTTCACAGTGTAATCTCTACACTGTTGAGGATCGGGTTGCTCTCCAGACTGTGCGAAGAGGCTTACTATTGAAGCTCTGATACCATGATAAAATGTGAAGCAAAGAATACAGAGAAAGAGCAGAAATAGAATTCAATATATTAGGAGTGCAAGTGAAAGAGTACAAATGAAAGGAGTATTGAGCAAAGGGAAAATAGCTGAGCTAAATAGGCTCAAGCAAATCAAGAAATGATAGTATATCTGGCCAGGACAGCTGGCAGTGTACAGTCAGCCTGTTGAGGTTAGATTATATTTAACAGCCTAGACTGTTCATTCATTGTATAAATATATGAGAAAGTTCAGAGCCATGGGGATCCAAGAAATTGAGAGGAGAATTTTAATCCTTTCTCTTTTGTATATTATTTCTTTTGTAAACTTTTCTTCTTTTCAAATGGAGTAATGGATGGTTGGAATCTTTGGGAGAATGGACGAGTATTTTCAAAGAAGAATATGGAATTCTAGGTTGCTTAATGGTTTTTGTCCTGTGAGTAAAATGGTTTTATTTTCATTATAATATCTTCATATTATTTTAATAATTGATTATGCATTGATTTAAATTAGCTTTAGTCTTTTTTATCAATACATAATTAATTGCTATCATTTATGTATTAATTAATTGTTTCCATCTTTAAGAGTCTATTATCCCAAAAATTCTTCCAGGACTATAGTATGGGCATGTGATTTTGAGAAAGAACATGGGAAAGAAATTCATCTTTGGATTTAGACCTATGTGATGCTTATTCCATTTCGTTCTTTCATTACTGTTATATTATGAGAATATTATTATGGTTGATTTTAGCTTTAGCTTGTCATCATATGGTGTTTTCATACTGTTAAATGTTATATGCTCTCCATAATTTCTTATTCCATTTTTTATGTGTGATCAATCAATCATTTGATTATTGTGGAATTTATTTATAATGTTAATGATGGATAATATCAATGCTTCGAATTGAGTTTTCTTTCGTTCTTAAATATTGATTATCTTAAGATCACGCGATTTTTAACTAGTTGTCTTCCTATTGTTATTAATTTACTCCAATATAAAATACTTCTTTGAATGTATTCTAGAAGTGCTAGTATTTTTTTGTTATAGGTTTCTCTTAACAACAGTACAGGCAGGAGCTCATACACCACAGAAAGATAATACCAGTTTCGTTGATCAACGCCATGTTATTATGTGTGTTATTTAGTTAAGTTGTTTATTAATGAAACAATGATTACATTAATTAGCTTTGACTGTTTTTGTGTCACTGTTTCAATCGTATTCCTTTAGTATTTATTCTTTTAATATTTAAAAAAAAAATCCAAAAAGAAGTGTTGTTCATATTTGATTCAGAAACTTTATCAAACAATCATTTTCGCAAGATTTTATGCAAATCTTGTAAACTATATATAAACTGTTCATAATCATTTGTATATTCACATTCTTAGATAAATATATGTAATTATTGTGTCAATTGTTAGAATCTTTTCTTTAGTTAGTTTATTTTATTTTTCTATCTTTAGGACCCTAGTTGGCTAACGGAGCCATTAAACCCGTTAGAATAGGTTACACCAAACGGCTTGGGTTATTTAGACAACACCGGACCGGATCTATTCTTCTAGTTGACGGCATGTCAAATTTGCTCGTCAACAAGTTTTCAAGCAGATTCTCTAATTATATCCTTGTAACACCTCCTAGAGTAGGTTTGGTAGTTCTGCCTATAGGATCCCTTGCACTTTTTCCTGTTTTGGCTTGGCTGCGAGAGTACCTTTTACAATACTCTACAATGTCTTCAAATGGCTTATGATATACATCCCCATAATTCATGAGGTTTAGTAGCTCAATACAGTCATCCCTTATACCTTTTAGGAAGATGGTTCTAACTGTGGTCATGTCTAAGGCAAATTGTTTCATCTTTTGATAGTTATATAGGAACCTTTCTAGGTAATCTTCTAAAATTTCCTCCTCGGACTATTGCATTTTAAATATGTCATTCCTAGAATCTCTAGGTATGCAATAGTTCTGATATTTCTAGAGGAAGGTTTCCTTCATACCATCCCTGTAGAATCCCTGCAGAAACCCTGATAGATCTAGAATTCTAGTTAAATTGAACATAAACAATTTGTCGATATTCAAGAGATGAGAGAAAGTTTTTGCTCCATAAATCAGAGAATTATATTAATAAAAAATGAATATACATGAGAAACCATCCTCAAAAATAAGAGAGGAGGTGAATATATAGAATTTCCAACATAGAAATTCTAGTCAAAAAAAGCTAGAAATAGCTAAAATAGGTGTCATAAGCTAAGGGAGACCACATAGTTCGACTTACACCACTAAAGATACATGTCACACACTCATTAATTTCTACAAGAGTCAAGTGATGCGCATTATCTCACTTAAGATCACTTAACTGAGAAGAGAAGCAATTCCAACTCACTTAACTGACCCGAAATAGTAGTTACTAATGATAGTAACGGCAAAAATCATTAATTAAGGAATAAATATCTCACTCAAAGAGGAGGTGTTCATTCCCAATAATAGATGAATTTTTGCATGGGGGAGTTGGAATAAATCATGAATAAATCAAGAAAATCAAGAATAAATCGAGAAAATCAAGAATCGGGAGTTGAGTCTTGATCTAAAATTAGCAATTTTCCCTAAAATATAGGGATGAGGCGCCCTTCTTCTCTATGTGGAAAAATTAGGTGAAATAAAGTGTAAATGAATGTATTAACCAAGATCTAGGAGTCTAAGCTAGGTATAAACTAATGTAAGTTAGTTTTATTCTCCAACACCCCCCCTTAAGCCTAACTGTATTGACAAAAAAAAATTGAGTCCCCCCAACTTGGCCATTTTAGGTACTCATTACATAAAATAACTCCTCATGAAAAGAGGAATGAGGGAAAACCTCATGGGAAACCCCACCCCCCAAAAAAAAGAGGAAAAAAAATGATGAGTGGCCAAAAGTGACCTACTCAGTTGTCTCCACCACTCCAAGCATAGCTCTCAATTCTGAAAATTTATTTTCAGTGAAGGACTTGGTGAAGATGTCTACAACCTACTGCTCTATGGGGCAGTACTATAGTGAAATGAATCTGTCACGGATCAACTCATGGATGTAATGCATTTGAATATTTATGTGCTTGGTCCTCTACCTCTAAACTAGATCAATCGATATCTGAATGGACCCCTGATTGTCACAAAATATGACAGTCGGAAGTGGATATTGAATACCAAACTTAGAGATAAGCCCCCGCAACCAAACAACCTGTGTAGCTGCATTCACTGCACCTCTATACTCTGCCTCTGTTGTAGATAAAGAAATCATGGATTACTTCTTGCTAGACCAACAGAATGGCCTTGAACCAAATCTGAAAACATAACCAGAGGTGGACTTGCGATCTGTACCATCACCATCCCAATCAGAATCTATGTACCCAATTAGTAAAAGTGGGCAATCTGCAGCATAAAAGATACCAAAACTGGGAGTACCTTTCACATATCTAAAAATTCTCTTTGCAACTTTCCAGTGAATCTCATGAGGCTCCTGCATATATCTATAACAAACTCCTACTGCAAAAGAGATATTAGGTCGGGTTTGAGTAAGATACAACAAGCTTCCAACCAACTGTCGATACAGTGTACTATCCACCAAAGGTGTAGTACCCGCATCCTCAAATCTGACCCCTGAAAGAAAGGGAGATGTTGTTGGCTTTCATTTTTTCATCTGAAAGTGGAAAAGTAGATATTATGCATACTTATACTATGCCATATTGATCCCTGAAGTAGACTGAGAAACTTCAAAGCCAAGAAAGTAGTGTAACAGTCCCAAATTTGTCATGGAAAATCGATCGTGCAATGTTTATTTTGCTGAATCAATAGTTGAAGTAAGGTTCCCTGTCATCAGTAATTCATCTACATAAGTCCTATTAGAAAGAGGGAATCATCATGTTGTAGCAAATAAAAATTTGGATCAGATTTGCATCGAATGAATCCAATGGAAAGCAGGAAAGAATCCATCTTTGCATACCAGGCTCTGGGAGCCTGTTTTAGGCCATACAAAGATTTCTTTAATATGAAAATGAGGGAAGAGTTATGAATGTATCCATGTGGCTGATCCATATATATATCCTCCTTGATATCTCCATGAATAAATGCACTCATCACATCCATGTGGTGAACTTCCCATCTGCGAGAAACGACAATGGCCAAAACTAGTAGAATAGAGTCCATTTTTGCAACAGGTGCAAATGTCTCTGTGTAGTCTATGCCATGTACCTGTGAGTATCCTTTTGTGAAAAGTTGATATTTTTACTTGATGATCTCACCATATGCATTAATATTTGTTCAATATATCCATCAGCATTTAACAAGCTTTCTTCCTTTCAGAAGTGGAACCAAGTCCCATGTGTTGTTGTCCATAAGAGCAGAGTACTCTTCATCCATGGCAACCTCCCAAAGTGGGTTTCCAACACCCTCAGAGTGTTAATTTGGATATGAACCAAGTGACATATAGAAATTTATGGGAAGTAAAGTTTCTTTGGCATCCAGCGCTTGATGCGCCCCAAAAAACTATGATCGAGTTCTTCTTGTATCCGCAGGATCACCAACTAGTTCACCGGCATCTTGCAGGGTTTTCTCTGCCCAAGTTGGAAACTGAGTTGGAGAAGCCATGACCTGCTCCTCATCCTTTGTATCAAACCCAAAATTATTCTTTGATGGATTCTTTGAAGTACTCGAAGAAGTTTCTGACTCCTCCTCATCAGTGACAACAAGCGGTTCCTCGGCAGGGTCTTCTGAAAAATCATGAAGTGATTCTTCTTCAAACATCACACTTCAAGATAGAATGAACTTTTCAGTGTGAGAGTCCAGAAATATATATCCTTTGACACCTTCAGGATATCCAAAAAATATGCATTCAACACTTTGAGGCTCCAAAGCCTTCCTCTTATCTGTCGGAATGTGAGCCCATGCTCATGAACCAAAAATACGAAAGTGTGACACTTTCGATTTATTACCAGTCTAACATTCAAAAGGAGTGGTGACTTTGAGTGATTTGTGAGGAACTCGATTCTGAATGTATGCTATGCAATTAATAGCTTCATCCCATAGCTTGGGAGCTAATGATTTCGACTGTAGCATACAATTGGCCATCTCTTTTAAGGACCGGTTTTTCCTCTCCACAACATCGTTCTACTGTGGTGTATATGGCATTGTGTGTTATAGTTGTATACCTACATCAATACAAACTTGTTGCACATATTTGTTGAAATACTCCCCCCCATTATCAATATGGAGTATCTTAATCTTACACCCAAACTCATTCTCAACAAGTGCTTTAAATTCTATAAGGCATTCAAATACTTCTGATTTTAATTTCAAAAAAAATACACAACTAAAGCGAGAGAAATCATCTATGAAGGTGAGTACATATCGAGCCTTACTGATTGAAGGCTATGGGAATGGGCCCGTGTTGTCACTATGAATTATCCCAAGAGGTGAATAATCTCTCTGTGCCTTCCCTTTGTCAAACTTTTTCTCTGGATGTTTGCCAAGAATGCATCCTTGACATACACCGCTTGTGAATTTAATAGCTGGCAATCCTTCTACCATGTTTTCCTTGCTGAGTTGATGCAAGTACTTATAGCTTATATGGCCAAATATTTCATGCCATAACCTGATGATATTATTAGATTATGACATAAATACAGTGCTAATATATTTAGGAACAAAGTGGGAGAATAAATACAAACGAGAACTGTCATATGCAATTCCATGTGCAAGTTGTGAGCCTGTGGAAATGTCGGTAATCACTGCGGAGTCCGGAGTGAACTCCACCTTCCTTCCAGAGCCGGAATGAGTGATATGATATATCGAGAGAATATTTGCGGATAGTGAGGGAACATGAAGCACATTTGTGAAGCAACCCCCTTCAAGATCAACAATTCCTTCTCTACACACCTTTGCGGGTGTGGCATCTCCCAAGTAAATTAGGGATCTGGTGCTTTCTTCGATGGAGGAAAATTCATCTTTTGATGCATCCATATGGTTCAATGCACCTGAATCAAGGATCCAAGATGATGGATTGGATGTGAAATCCATTAAAACATGAACATTTTGTTCTCTCCCTCCCGTTCTATTATCATCTTTCTTCTTTGCATTTTCGGGCACCGTGAGATTGTGTTGCTTCAATTGCTTAGCCATCTCATCGATAGTCTTCCTCATGCAATTTTCTTCGGGATGAAAAAATTTGGAACATTAGTTGAAAAGTTTTATTTCCTTCTTCTTCTTACCCTTAGGCTCAGAAGAGTTATCTGAAGCTTGTGTGGATCTCTCCTTCTTCGATCAGGAAATTTACCCGTTCTTTTTTTCTTGTCTTTTCCACTGCTCTTTGGAGCATTAGTAGCCATAAGTGATTGGTTCTTGGAACACTTGATGTCACACATTTGGACTAACTTATATTTCTTTTGAGTCAATTCTGCAATGAAATCATTCAATGGAGGTGTTGTAATAGATATTGAAAATTTCTGATTTAACTCAGGCACTTTTGGCCCAAATCGTCTCCAAGCTAAATCTCTCTGGTTGGGACCATTTGTTATTGCAGAAAAATTGGGTCCTAGCTCCTTTCGTCTGCAAAACTTAGAAGGGAAACTAGGCACTTTTATAGTGAATGGGAAAACCCTCAAAAAATATTTTGCTTGATTGAATGAGATCGAACACTCTGTAAATATTCCATGTACTATACAGTTTTTCTTTCTTTGATTGTTGTGTTTGAAATTTTCTATTTTTTCTGTTTGATTGAATTATTTTTGATCCAAGAACAATTGTCAAAGGGAACGTGTGTTGCAAGACTTATAATTGGAAAAGTAATTTGAAACAATTTGAACAGTTTTTGATACTAAGGTTCAGCTAAGATAATTGATCAATTAAGTACTATGAAATCAAAAACGGTCTTTGTCAAATTATTATCCCTGAAACGTGTCGAGATATTTGGGAATTGCAATTATCTTTAGACCTTTTACACCATCCATGTTCTTAAAAGATCACTTTTAAGTGCTTCCACATCCTCTAGATGATTTCTTAATTGAAATATAAAATATCTAAACCATGAAAAAACTTCTAGTTGTGAAAGAAAATAAATGGTGATCAGTAATATGACTGTCATATAATCAATCTCTAGTATCACCCCACTCTATTTGTCATTTTTAAAGTCTCTAAATTATATCATTATAAATGGAATAAGAGGGTTGAAAGCACTTAAGTGTGGGAAATGTGTGTAAGCCCGTCGGGGTACCAAATAGGCATGTTGGAAGTGGGTAAATGCACTCATGATACTAAGGCAACTTCGCCAGGGTATTGAACAGGCATGCTGGCAGCAAATCAATGTCGGGCTTAAGAGATAGCAGGTATGTTCTTATAAGTAAACTCTCTATGGGAGTATATATGTCATGAATAGACCACTATTGGATGGGATTAAAGTACTTGAGTGGGTTAAATGACATCCATGTCGAGGCTATGAAATCCTACTGGCAACAGTGGCTCTATCAACGGTATTGAAGTAATTTTTTTATAGACATCATTACCCTTTGATCAAAACACACCTTCATGATATAATCCTCTATAAAAGCATTCCATTTCTTCTCTTCTGGTCATAATCGTGGCAATTATTTATTTATTTTTTAAATCTGAGCTAATCTTATTATTTTTTATCTTAAAGTGGATTTGTTTCAAAGCAGCTTAAAATCATATACAAGTTTTATTTTTCTTCCCTAAGATGAAAATTTGACAGATCAGAGATAACTGCTTTGCCGAATGAGTAGCCATTGTTGGCAGCCCAATTACCATCTCGTTTTGTGTCTCATTGACTTTTGAAATACAAAATTGTTTCTTATTCTCACTACCTAGTATGCCTTTACACGTCAGACTAATTGTGTTTCTTAGGTTTGAGTATTAGTGTTAATCAGTCATATTTGGATTTATATTGTTTGTGTGATTTTATAGTTAGCATCGAGGCTATAAAATCCTACTGGCAGCAGTGGCTCCATCAACGGTATTGAAGTAATTTTTTTATAGACATTGTTACCCTTTGATCAAAACACACCTTCAGGATATAATCCTCTATAAAAACATTCCATTTCTTCTCTTATGGTTATAATCGTGGCAATTATTTATTTATTTTTTAAATCTGAGCTAATCTTATTATTTTTTTATCCTAAAGTGGATTTGTTTCAAAGCAGCTTAAAATCATATCCAAGTCTTATTTTTCTTCCCTAAGATGAAAATTTGATAGATCAGAGATAGTTGCTTCGCCGAATGAGTTGCCATTGTTGGTAGCCCAATTACCATCTCGTTTTTTGTCTCATTGACTTTTGAAATACAAAATTGTTTCTTATTCTCACTGCCTGGTATGTCTTTACATATCAAACTGATTGTGTTTCTTAGGTTTGAGTATTAGTGTTAATCAGTCATATTTGGATTTATATTGTTTGTGTGATTTTATAGTTAGCATTTATTTATCGTGTTTTCTCTATTCAATTTCATGTGATCTGGATTTTATGAGCAGAATGAAATGACTACAGATTATTAATAGGTTCTTAACACAAAATAATAGAGATATAGTAAAACTAGTTTTCTATTCAATAAGGAAATAAGTTGAAACTGTAGAATGCAGTGGAAACAAGCTTGTTGGAATGGTGGCGGCTTATCTCTGAGAAGAGATGTGACGACTGCGCTCATTCGCAAGAAGATGATTATAATGAGGCTCTGAAGGATTTTTTACAATAAAAAGGAATGCCCAAAACCCTATACATCCAAAACCCTAACCCTAGGAGATGAAGCGCCAAAAGTCATGTGGGCCCCGTTTGGGTAAGTTAGTACATCAATTTCCCGGGGTCGTAAGTTTTGCATACGATCTCTGTTTTAGGCATATGATAGCCCATTGGAAAGGTATCATCGAGGAGATTAATTTTGGGGGAAATATCGAAGGAAATTCCATATTTATCACTATTTTCCCAAAAAAAACATCGTTTAGGGCCTCAAAACGGATCCGGAAGTGAAAAACTGCTAAAAATAGTAAATTACCAAAATTGCCAGAAAACTCTTTTGAGCCAGTTGGAAATGGTGGGTGGCCACCGATATCCAATTGGATCAATCCTCCATCCTTAGGAAGAAATGGTATCCATTGCATTGAACTCCCCCATCAAATGAGGAAATTTATGTTGACTTTGTCCCCGGGTGAGCCACCTGCATTGGTGCAAGAGCTGCCCTACTTTGACGACTCGATAAAGTTGGATCCTTTGTTGTAGAGTGACCTTTATCTATGTTTCCAAAATATGATCACTGGATGCCTGTTGTATGCAGTCAAGGTTGAGCTCTATTGGTTTCAGTTGTTCTGCTACTTCTGGGGTGTCCAATAATGGTGGGAAATAAGGGCGAAGGAGATCCACGTTGAACACTGGGTGCAGGCCAAGGAAATGAGGAATGTTGAGCTCAAAATAATTATACCCCATGGCCTTGGTGACGGTGTATAGCCCATAATGGAGTGGGTGAAGCTTCCGATGGGGTCTTGTAATGCGTTCTTTCTACAAGTGCAACCAAACTTTTTCGCCCACCTGAAACTTATGTGGCACCCGATGTTGAACATGTCGCTTCTTGTACTTGTCATTGGACTTCAGTAGGATATCCTGAACCTGTTGGAAGATGTGTTGGATCTGCTCAATGAACCGGGTGGCTTTGTCATCTTCATTTCGAGTAGGATATGAGTCAGTCAAGGTGACCGCAAGGGGAAGTGCAACATCTATGAGACCCAATGGTTGGAATCCCAACCCCACGTCAAAGGGGATGTGGCCAGTTGAGCTATGTAGCGCTCGGTTATAGCTATGCTAGACATAGGGAAGGCTCTCATCCCATGTGCAAGGGTGCTTTGAATTATACATGTGAATAATATGCACAATCATTTGATTTACGACCTCGGTTTGGCCATCTGTCTGGGGGTGGAAGGTCGTGGATTTGGTGAGCTTGGTGTCTAGCAGTGACTAGAGGCTTGACCAGAATGTGTTGAGAAATAGACTATCCTGATCTGAGACAATGGCTTGTGAGATTCCAAAATGTACCTAGACTCGTTTAAGGAAGAGCTTGGCAGTGGCCTCTGTCGTGATGTTCTTCTTGTAGGCAACCAGAATCGCCATCTTAGAAAAGCGATCAACAACCACAAAAACATAGTCATTTCCCCACTTGGTGGGTGGGAGGCCCGACATGTAGTCCATTGAGATGGATTCCCATGGCCTATCAGGAGTAGGAAGAGGGGTGTACAGGCCCTATTTCTTAGTGGTCGGTTTGGCAATAGAGCAGGCAATGCAGGACCTGATATACTTGTTGACCTCCTGTCGAAGTTTCGGCAAGTAGAAATGTTTTTTTACCATCGCCACTATATTTTCGACACCAAAGTGTATTTCCACCCGAATGTAGTGGGCTTCCCATATCAGCTTCAATCGCTCACTTGATGGAACATATATATGGCCCAGATGACACAACAACCCATCCTGAAGATGACAATTATTGACAACTGCATTTGCACCCAACATTTGGTATGTGGTGGCAAAGTCTACGTCTGTCTCATAGAATTGGGGTCATCCAGAGGTCTCATGGTGGCAAGAGTCTAGCACTGTGGTGAGCACCGCGACTGGCGGTCTGCTGAGGCAATCAACGACGTGATTGGTTCTTCCTATTTTATACTTGATGTTGAGGTGGAATTGATGCAAGTATGTGGACCACTTTTGATGGCAGTCATTCTACAATTTTCCTTGTGTCTACATGAACTGCAGTGGCTTATGATCAATGTGGATGATTGTCTCCTTCCCAAGAATGCAATGTCTCCAGTGGCGGTAAGCTTGCACAATGGAGTACATTTATTTATCGCAAGTACGTTACTTACGGACAACATCTGATAGTGTCTCACTATGATAGGCCACGGGGTGGTCGTGCTGAGTGAGAACGACACCCACATCATAGTCTGAAGCATCTGTCTCGATCTCAAAGAGTTGTTGCAGGTTTGGTAGTGAAAGTACTAGGGCTAAGCACAGGTGTTGCTTCAAATCATCGAACTCTTGTTGTTGGGACCAGACCCACACAAATTATGCCTTACCACCACCCCTGGTTATTTGGCTGAGGGCCCATGCAATATGGGAGAATCCCAACACAAACCTGTAGTAGAAATTGTCAAGGCCCAAGAAGATCTGAAGCTCAATGAGTGTGGTTGGGGCTGTCCAGTCACGGATGACTTGGATCTTGTCTATATCCACATGTACACCATGTTGATCAATGATGTATCCCAGGTAATGGACTCTCTCCATGTCAAAGGAGCATTTTTCCAAGTTGGCGTATAGTTTTCGATGCCGCAGGGTGTGCAGAACCTGTTGAATATGCTACAAGTGTTCGACCCAAGTCTTGTTGTAAATGAGAATGTCATCCAGATACACCACTACAAAAGTATTGGTGAATGGTCGTAGGATATCTTCCATCATTCTCATGAAAGTGGTTGGATAATTTTTCAAACCAAAGGGCATGAACAACCATTCAAAAATGCCTTCCTTTGACTTGAAGGCGGTCTTCCATACATTTGTTTTTTCTATCGGGACCTGGTGGTAGCCAGACTTCAGCTCAATCTTACTGAAGTATTTGGCACTTGTGAGTTGATCAATGAGGTCATCAATTCAGGGAATCGGGTACCAGTTTCTGACTGTGATTTTATTCAGAGCCTGGTGTTATCACTGAAATTTCGTCTGCACATGGCGACAAGAACTCCACATCATCTGC
>JZKD02S1668342.1:12459-23653 GCA_000966675.3 Picea glauca
TTGGTCATTTACAACCAACCCTCTCCCTCCACTACTTCCTATGTCCTTATGTGTACTGGTGTTTCAAAAATGAATGGTGTTACACTTACCACTCGAACCAAATATTACTCTTCCTGAAAGGAGAAAGTTGACGATATACCACCTTCGTTGGTTCAATTGCCTCCCTCAACTTCACCTCGCAATGGTCCTCTTCATCTCGAATGACCGAGTCTTGATACAGTTCTCCTCCCTCCCCCAAAGGGTGTTGTTCAAAAGTATACCTTCAATCCTCATGTGTGTGCTGCTCAAAACTACAGTATTGTAGAAGATCTAGTGCAAGCACCCTATGCTATGTCAGCTCTTGAAGTCCTTCAAAGTTTTCCTGCTCAACAGAAGGCACTGTTAAAGGCTATTGGTGGAATTGATAGGGATACAAATTTGGTCATTTCTTACCTGGAAGATCACATTCCAAGGCTACCCCCTCAGCTAGCATTTCAGATACAAGTTGTTGTCGTAGACAAGAACATCTGTAGAACCGTTATTGATGAGGGTGCCTCGACGTGCGTAATGCTTGTTTCCTGTTGGAAAGTCATTAGCTCTCCTCCCCCCACTGAATCACACAACACACTTAAGGCCTTCAATGGCTCTATCTTTAAGCACTACGGTGTACTTCCCTCGTTGTCTATTACGTTGGAAGGCAAATCGGTCAACGTCAAAGTTGAGGTCTTTGATGCACCTCTCGATTATAACCTCCTACTTAGTTGTAGCTGGATTGATTCCATGCACGTAGTTGTGTCTACTCTTTTTCGTGTCGTATGTTTTCCACATCAGGGAAAATTCATTACTATAGACCAGCTGACCTTTTTCAACTCTGACTCTTGTACTAGAAATGTGCTTTTTATTGCAAAGACACCTCATAGTTATGAGAATGTCGGTGTGGGTCTACTAAAATATTTCACTTTGATGGGTATGTTCCCAATCCCACCTCCCAATATTCCACCTCCTTTGGTCACCTCTATCAACATGATTTCCACCTCGGTTCACGAAACCCCCACGTCTCACGACCCATGGATAGTACCTAACCCCGGTGATTATCTTCGCTATGGCGAGCAAATTCCTTTAAGTCCAGTTGAGTCGGCTTATCAAGCCATTCAATCAGAAACCTCTTCTACCCCCTCTCTTAGTGAATCATATCCCGATCCTTTTCATGTCATTTTTCCTATGAACGAGATGATCATGTCTGTTATGTCTATGGAAGACACCCCCTAGGATGATGGACATCATCGTTCCAATCTCTTCCTGGAACATCACACTTTAGAGAGTTACCAATGGATTTTGACTTCGTCGACCGTTGTTATCATTTCCTATGTTCCCGAGTTAACACACAATGTGATTTACGAAGGGAAACTGAGAAATATTTCACCCACTGTTCCTCTTGATATATCTATAAAACCTGGAGTTTTTGAAAATGTTCACATCAGAGCCACTTGTTCCGATACCAAAGTCGTCACTTATAAAGCTATTTTTAAAGAATTTTGTGACATTTTCGCTTGGATTTACGAAGAGATGTCGGGTATTGACCCCGATATCATTGTACATGAAATTAAGACCTATCCAGACGTTAAACCCATTCAATAGATACTTCGCCCAGTCCACCCTTGTAAAGCCGCTGCTATCAAACTCGAAGTTGAAAAACTTCTCAAGGCTGGTTTTATCTACTCGGTGGCTTTAACCGATTGGGTATCCAATATCGTTTTGGTCAATAAAAAACAAGGCACAATCCATGTATGCGTCGATTATAGGGATATTAATAAATCTTGTCCCAAAGACAACTTTCCAACCCCATCTGTTGACCAAATCATCAATGATTGCACCAGGAGTGAAATCTTCTCATTAATGGATGGTTTCTCCAGCTATAATCATATTAACATTTTACCCCGCAGATCAACATAAAACCACTTTCATTTGTCCTTGGGGTACTTTCCCCTACCGGAAATTACCTTTCAGTTTGAAGAATGTTGGTGTGACTTTTCAATGTGCCATGTCTTATGCTTTCCATGATATCAATCACATCGTACAACCGTATCTCGATGATCTACTGGCGCATTCCATGCGTCGCCAAGACCACTCGACCCATCTCCCAACTATTTTCCTTAGCTGTCGTTACTACCGTATACATTTAAACCCACACAAATGTGGTTTTTGTGTGGAATCTGACCGACTTATAGGTTTTATTGTGTCATTTCATGGAATTAGGGTGGATCCTTTGAAGGTTGATGCCATCCTTAATTTACCTCCTCCTTCTACCTTACACCAGCTCCAAAGTTTGCAAGGGAAGGAAATTTTTTTGCGTCAATTCATTCCCAACTACATTGAGTTAACACTATGATTTACTTGACTACTAAAGAAGGGTTATGAATTCATATGGGATGAGACTGCCAACAAAGGATTTGAAGCTTTGAAACTCTCCCTAAAACGAACACCACTGCTTATCCCATCAGATTATAGTCGAGACTATTTCCTCTACCTTGCCTCTTAAGACTCTATCATTTCCATGGTTTTAGTCCAAGAGGATGACTTGGATGACGAACATGTAATTTATTATTGAGTCGGATTCTTACGACTACTGAGACCAAATACCTACATGTGGAAAAGATGGCCTTGGCAGCTGTGCAAGTTATCCAACATTTTCGTCACTATATCCTATTACGCAAGACCACTGTCATTTCCGATTGAAACCCTATGCAACATATCCTTACAAACCAATTGCTAGGGGAAAAATACTCCAAATGGATAGTTATTCTCCCAGAGTTCAACTTAGAGTTTGAACGCGCTAAGTCTAAGAAATATTTGGTATTTATCGAACTGATATGTGACCTTCCCTCCACTGAGACAGAGAATGTGGCAGAGGATTCCTTACCTGATGAATCCCTTTTTTTGATTAGTTCTGATGATGCTTAGTATGGATATATTATCATTTATCTCAAGACTCAAACTTTCTGGCCTGACCTCTCTAGTACAAACCGTCGTCGCATATGGTATCAAGCCCATCAATACATCATTCTCGGTGACACTCTCTATCGTTGTGGTTTTGACTCTATTTTTTGACATTGTCTCACCTTCAAGGAGGTTTAGAAAGATTTGAATGATTTCCACTATGGAGAATGTGGTGGTCATATGTTTGGGTATGCCACTGCCCAAAATATCTTACAAGCAGGGTACTTCTAGCCTTCTTTGTTTAAACACTATATAATCGTTGTCTAGAAGAGTCATGCTTGTCAAACATACAATAACAAGACAACATATCATCCCACTCCTTTACACCTTGTAGTTTCCATTGGACCTTTTGCAAAATGGGGCATCGATTTCATGACATGTAACCCTCACTCGGCCGGGGGGCATGGATTCATCATCGTAGCCGTGGATTATTTCACGAAATGGGTCGAGGCGATGCTTACATTCGACAACACCAGAAAAACTACAGTCCTATTCATATTCAATCATATCATCACATGATTCAGAATCCCGCAAGCTATCGTCACTGATCACGGTAGCCATTTTTGAAATTTCATGATGTCCGAGCTTACCGAAAAGTTGGGTCTTCGACATGAAAACTCAACCCCCTACTATCCATAGGACAATGGCCAAATTGAAGCGATAAACAAGGTTCTTATCACTTTTCTTTGAAGGATAATAGGAATTCACAAGACAAGTTGGCACATAATGTTGTTTTCATTATTATGGGCCTATCGAACATCCGTGAAGTCTGCCACGGGATTTACGCCTTTTCAGTTGGTGTATGGTATCGAGGTTGTTCTACCGATTGAATGTGAGATACCATTGTTGAAGGTAGCCATTGAACTTCTCCCAAACACCTCTACCGAGGAAGAACATCTATTGTATTTGGTGCAATTAGATGAAACCCATCGTGATGCCACCTTGGTTATTGAAACCCAGAAGAAACGCATAAAATCCCAATACGACAAGCATGTCAAGCCGCATGTTTTCTCTGAAGGTGATCTAGTTCTCCTCTATGAACAAGATCATGATTTACTAGTGCCCAGAAAATTCGAGGCTATGTGGCACGACCCTTATATCGTCAAACGAGTGTTGGAGAAGGGAGCCTGTGAGTTAGTATATTATGATGGCATTCCTTTGAATGAACCCAAAAATGGGATTTACTTGAAGAAGTACTATGCCTAGGTTATCTTTGCATGAGTGATTGTATTTTTACTGTATCATACTTTTATGTGCTACATTTGTGTTTTTTTTCGATATTTGGTTTCGACCCCCACCTGCTTACCTTGCATCGTGATTGGTTTCCATCTGTCGGTGTCTTCACTACCCCACATTGGCTTCGACGATGGTGTTATTCATAGTAATCAGAACTTAGCATCCGATTCTTGGGAAATCTATGCACCTACGAACGAGTTAATCAGTCTACATGGTGTTTTCCTCGGTCATGCAACTAACAATATCACAGAATATAGTGTCGTCATCGAATTTTTGACTGACACTATTTCACTTGGAATCTGTGACTTGGTTGTACGGCTTGATTCACAGTTAGTTGTACTATATCTAAGTAATTTTTATGCTATCTGAAGCCCTACTTTGTTATGGGTATATCTACGAATTCGCCTATTGGAACATTATTTCAATTACATTGAATATCAACATATTCCTAGATGTCTAAATGCATTGACAAATGCATTAGCTAATTATGTGTTAGACAAACATTTGAGACACATGTAAATCCAATCACAATTCACATTAAAGCAAGTAAGCCGATAGAAGCCTCCTATATATATACTGATAAAAGTGTTTTAGAAAAAGTGTTTTCCAGCCGAAGACCAAAATATCAAAATATGAAGCTCATAGCCTCTACTAAATGGCATCAAGGATGATGCTCATAGTAGAAAACCATTGTCTATGCTACCCTGCGAAGTAGTCGACTAAGTGAACCCGACACGCCTACAGTATGGCGTTGATAACGTCTCAGAATCTCATTGATGGAGATGTCTGGGATATCTGTTGTCAATCCCTCTAAGTTCTACTTGATTGCTTCATAGTCTTCAACATCCCATCCTGCTACCATAGTTGCTTCCCCTTGTCTATGAATAGGATATGTACCTGAAGACCGGTGTGGCCCCGCATCTGGATTGCCAAAATATTTTGATTAGTCATCAGATCGAAAGCATAAAAAACATCTTATATTTTAAAATTTACAAAAACATTATACAACGAAAAAATGTTTTTCTTACCCAAGTCTCCCCACTGAAAGCCCTCGGGTAGAACCAAGTCGGGGTCGCCTCTGAAATCCAACCTGGAATATTCATAATCATCCACCATCAGGATCTGGGGCCTCATCCAGTCAAAGAATGTGTCATTGTATTTAATGATGGGGCACGCTACATGTCGAGCCATGAGGTTGCACCACCTCTTCATCCTTGGGTCTCGTGGGGCCAACATGCCCCACTCTACCTATAAACATAAATGGGGGACACTCTCTAAAAAGAAAGACACCAAAATAGATCCATACCCGAATTGTTTCAGGTCCCCATTTTTTCATTTGGTTAGTTGAGTCTCCATACTGCAAAGGACTCTGTCGCTCTAGTTGAACACCCTAGGTTCCATGCACTCCATGGAATGTTGAAAATAGATTTGGAGGGCCATGTGAGGATATGCACTCCCCACCATACGTGAAATGGTAAAAATAATGCCCCAGAGGGGTAAATCCCAGACACCTCTGATGACAACTTTTCCCTTGCGTCTCTCTGCCTCGGGTTCATAGTATCGACGGAGATACTTGCTCATTGGTAGACCACCACCTCTACCTCCTGTCAAAGTCACATGAGACCCACGATGAGATAAAATCATCAAGAAATAGATATCCTCTATATCTAAGGATAGTACATGGGAACCCACATGAAACACCTGATGATGCACGTCCCACATGTGAACCAGATACTCCAGTAGCCTCGGTTGGGCTCTCATGCCCTGGATTTTAAATTTTTTTAGTAAACCGCATTGTCAGAGGGAATTCACAATGCACGGGTCATTAAAAGCAACATGTTCATCATTTTTGTGCTCCCTCTCCCTCCACTCCAACATTTTGACAATCAAATACCTGCATTGGGACAATAAAAGGGAGTTAGCATCTTCATTTGTTGATTTGGGAAATTTCTATTGGCTAAAACGCATAAAGAATTTTTTGGTTTTTGGCCGCCGCAGGAAGAGATTTTACACAGTGCGGGTTTTCTGCAGGTGAGACATAGGGCACCTATGGAAATCATTGATTTCTGCAGGTCCCAGAACTAGTCACCTGTGGCTGCCCCAACGCGCACCTACCGACCAAAAATGTAACTCAAAAGGCCATTATTGACCGATGAAAATGAAATTTAATCTGATGAAAAGCAAGAGGACGAAGAGATTACCATTTTGATGGAATTCATTCGATGAATGGTTACTCATGCCTCCCGCAATCGACAATCGAAGTCTGAGGTAAAAAAGGGTTTCTAGGCAAGTTTTGGGCAAAATGCAAATGGAATGGTAAAAAGAGTTTTTACTCCTATTTATTTCACTTTTTACTTTTTCTTTTAATGTTTTACATTATTTAAATGCATTTTATCCAAAACCTAAAGGACTAATGGTCTCATGAGTCTTTTGTTTTCTCGCAGATAGAAGAATTGGAATCTTGAACAATGAAATATGGATATTTTTCGTGATTTGTTTTTATATTTTTCATGTATGAGTACTTTTTAGGGTGTTTCAGAAAAACCTCAAGCCTAGTCTTTGTTCGTTGTCGTGCTCAAAAATCGATGAGAACGCAACCGAGTATACTTTTTCCTTCTTTTCGTACTCATCATGGTAACACAAAAAGTGAAACCTATGGAGTATCCTTTAAGCTATTTTCACGCTCCATAAAAATGAAAAGATTGTCGAGCGACCTTGTTCTTTTCACGCTCGTAAATGTATTTGAAGAAAACGTTTTATGGGTGATAGTTTATCACTTTTTCAGTCCCATCTAACTACTCTACAAAAAAGGAACTAGGAGAGTTCTCTTTAAGTGTTTTTCAGACTCTCAAAACATGAAAAACCCCCGAGTTTTCTATTTTTGGCCTTGTTAAACAAACATCGAAAGACCCATACGGGACCGAACCACTCCTTCTTAGGGTTCGTTAAACATACTCTGAGGGACTCATCCGAAGGATGATATTACATCAACAAAAATATGTTATCCTCCTCAAGCTTGCATAAAAATAAAGAGGTACTCGCCAGAAATGGTGGGGAAAATTTTGGGAAAGAAATGTGTCTTTATATTTGTGTTAGTGGCAGTAATAGTCGCTCTTGAACATGACACCCACCTTCATCATTTAAATTCAGGTTTTGAAATCCATTTGTTTCTCGTCTAACTTTCTGCAAGTTCATATCTTGGGTCGTATTTGAGTCAATGTTTCCAAGACCATTGCCGTGTCATCCATATGTTCAAGAGAAGTCCAAACAAGCCCTCTATAGATTCAGCCATCTGCAATTGTCAATTCCTACCATGTCATCCTTCCCTGTGTCAGTTTAAAATCATTTTCATACTTTGATCTACCCTAAATCTGTTACTTATTTCATGTCATTGATGGGGGATACATCAAGGCCCTCCTGTGATGAGTATTTTTCTGTCGACTTCAACTCATCATCCATGAACAAGACTTAGAAATCATTTAGTACTTTAGAGCCTGCATGCCTCAATGGTAGGTTTCTTCACTTTTGACAGTGGATTCACATAATTAGCCTTTGATCGAAAGATTCCAACAAGTGTTAAACTTCATCTCATTTATTCACATTCATTGGATTGTACTAAAGTACCTTGGGAATCATTGACATCAATGGTGATTTACCTCGCACTTGTTAACGGTTTCCATCAATGACCGTTAATCAAGTGGTTTCTACCATGTTCAACTTTAGCACCTATAATTGCATGGTTAGATTCGTACTGACGGACAACGGGATTGAAGACTATGGATCTCATCATCTTGGTCCAGGTTGCGATGGAGTGTTCATGATTTGTGTTGACACATAGATCCATTTTTTATGTCTCGTGGCTATGTCCTGATTTCAATTTTGTTAACACATAGATCCACAGTGTATTCTTGGTGGCTATGTATCATCTTGATGACATGGATCCACAGTGTATAATTGGTGGCCATGATATACATTTATGATTTACATCACTTGTCATCTAAGCATGGAAATGCCTACCTCATAAATGGTATAATATTGTGCAGATGCTTGATTGTTTGCAGGTTCCCGATTGGTGTGCTCCTTGTTCCCGACACACACACACATTTTAAAAAGTATTTTGGTTGTCATGAGTTCCGGCCTCATACTTTGGGGGGCATTCTGTTACACATTATTTTAGTCACTCTGATGATGACTCTGCAAGCATGTGTTCAGGATCTCAAAACAATCTTTTACATGAGGAAAATGATTGAGTTCTTCCCCTAAAAGGCATGTTTTTAGAATGACGTCGCAGGCTGACAGTGGTATACAGTGTGAAAATCCTTGATTTCCACAGGATGCTTTATACCTGGCTCATGGGGTTTCCGTAGGCTACTATATAGGTAGGGTGCAACAACATTTGAAGCTAAGGAAAGGAATAATTTCACAAATTTTCTAGAAGGAGAATCTTTTAGAATGTGAGGTAGCGTCTGTATGGTTGTGATCCTACTGGCTTCTCTGATTTGGTGGGATCATCCTCATTCTTTTAACCATTTCACATTCTCCTATAAAATGATGGGTTTCTTATGGAAAAGGTTAAGCAAGATTGAGCAAAGAATTGTTGAAAGAATAGGCTAAAGACTATGTGAAGGATCCTGTTACAACTGATGCTTGAGGCCTCCATTTGTCCATCAAGATTTTGTGGACCATCTTCATACAAATTCAGAGCAAGTGTTTGTGTGTGTTGGAACAAAGGACCACTAAAAGGGAACTTGCGACATCAAGAAAATTTGGTTGTATCTTCCACTTTTACTTAATATAATACGGTGACATGTTTCTTTCCCATAAAATCATTAGCATTTTATTATATGACTCCTTGATCACATGTTTAGGTTTTCATTGAATCTATTATTGTTTCTTTCACTTTGGTTGGTTTGTGCATTGTAGATCTGATCTCACAAGAGTACTGGAGTGAAGCAGGGACAACAAATACATAAGGAAGTGATATCTAAAGATATGTCATCCATTCCTTCTATGGTAGTAAATTCAATGATTGTAACTTAGGGAAAGTGTCATGTCCTATCTTGTTTTTTTCTAGATCCAGGTGGATCTAGGGAGATTAGTTTATGTCTTCATTCACCAATTTATCCAATAACAATATTATACCTACATAAGAGAATGTTTTGTAACTGGGTGGCCAATAAGTGGAATATGGTCAATAACTTAGATGAGAGCAAAAATCAATGAGAGCTTAAAGAATTGTAAACTCTTCATATTTAAAACATTGGGAATTAAATCTAAAAGGAATAAAATTATTTCCCCATTCCTTTTCTATTTGAAGGAGGATTGGTAGAAGATCATATTCTCCTCTAACCTCTACCCAAGACCTAATTATTTTAGGATCAACCATAATTATCTTAGACACCATAAATATATTGAGCCTCTTAGCCATTTTCTCCTCCCTAGTCCTCAAATTTATCTAGGTCGAGGGGAGATTTAAAGGATCCACATATGCCAATCTAGCATCTTCAATATTATGGAGAAAATAATTAATCCTCCGTTATTGAAATCCCCTAGTTTTCAACCCTTTCAACCCTAGTTTCCTCGTAGTATTCTCGAGAGTCTTCAATATACTCTTATCATACTCCTCAAAAATTGAGACAATGTTTTGGGAATAGATCTCAACTATTTCCTTCTCTGGTGAAACAAAAGCTTGATATTCTTTAGATATTTTATCAAAGGCCCATTTTGAAATAACTATTTTGACCCTTTTGAGGTTTTCTACTAGCTCAAGACTACTTGACGATCCCTTGCAAATGGATCAAATATTACCCATATCTAGTTTTCATCGAAGTTGAAATTATTGCATTTCATTTTCCCCTTGCATCGTTTAAAGAGTTGAGTCGAAACACCATCAGTTTCACGACCACTCCTTTAAGTAAAAAAAACCTAAAATCAAGCACCTAATATTTGGTTCATCAAGGGTGGGCCTTTCAACATAAGAAATGCCTTGGTGATAAAAGTTAGAGGCTTGGGTTCTAAATGCTAGATTTAAGCAATTATTTGAGATGCTAATGACTTGTATTTTTACCATGACAACATTCAAGGTAAAAAAAAGGGGCTTGTAGGCCATGCATAACACCATAAACCATGACACATGCCTTTCGTAAGTTATCAATTTCCCAAGAGTGGCATACATGTACAATTATAAGGTTTTGAAAACCATAAACATGTTTATTATCCCTCATAAACAATTATTTGAGATGTTAATGACTTGTATTTTTACCATGACAACATTCAAGGTAAAAAGCAAGGGGCTTAGGCCCTAAATGATGCTTCTATGGATTGTAGGCCATGCATAACACCTTAAACCATGACACATTCCTTTTGTAAGGTATCAATTTCCCAAGGGTGCTATACATGTACAATTATAAGATTTTGAAAGCCATGAACACGTCTGTTCTACCTCATAAACAATTATTTGAGATGCTAATGAATTGTGTTTTTACCATGAAACATTAAAGGTAAAAAACAAAGGGCTTATGCCCTAAACAATGCTTCTATGGCTTGTATGCCATGCATAACACCTTAAACCATGACACATGCCTTTCATAAGGTATCATCTAAGGCACATGGACCATGCACAAGTACTCAGACCATGAAACATCCCTTATAGAAGTAATTATGTCCCAAGAGTGGGATATATTCTAATATTTGGTTCACCAAGGATGGGCCTCAACATAAGAAGTGCCCTGGTGCTAAAAGTTAGGGGATTGGGTTCTAAATGCTAGATTAAAGGTAGATGGGACATGCATCAGCACTAGACTACATGGCATACCCTTTTGATAACATATTTGTCTTCGTCTTGTGATATAGGCCCAATTCTGAGGTTTATCACATTAATGATGGGTCGTCTTTCCAAGTACATGGTTCAAGGCCAAAAACTATTTCCCTTACCCGTGTTAAAATGTATATGGGGTGGGAGAGAGAGAGAGAGAGGTGGAAG
>JZKD02S1668342.1:50339-78757 GCA_000966675.3 Picea glauca
CATAAATGGTGTCATTTTTGTTGCAGTATGAAAGGAAGTGTTATACCACCATTATGCCAAGGGTAACCATTTGAACCAATGTGTTTGTTTATCAGAGACAAAGCAACGAAGGTAGCCTTCCAAACATTTTTTCACTATCTCAGTTTGTCCATCGGATTGAGGATGATAGGATGAGCTATAAGCCAATTGAGTACCCAAACAAGAAAATAATTCCTTCCAAAAATGTCCAATGAAGATAAGATCTTTATCACTTACAACAATCTTTGGGATTCCATGTAGTTTTTGAACTATCTCTATGAATATGGTGGAAACTATTATGGCTTTGAAGGGATGAGAGAGTGCACAAAAGTGTGCATACTTTGTTAGTCTATCAACAATCACCATGATGACACTCTTTCCTTCAGACTTCGGTAACCCTGTGATGAAATCCATGGAAACCTCCTCCCAATGCTGACTTGGGATGGTTAATGGTTGTAAAAGACCTGGGGTATTAATTGTTTCCACATTATTTTGTTGGCAAACCAAACATTTTGCTATAAACCTTTGAACATCAATTTTAAGGCCATCCCAAAAAATTCCTTCTTGACCCTATGGTAGGTTTTCAAAAATCTCGAGTGCCCTCCTACCAGAGAGGTGTGCAATTCCAATAGTACCTTTTGTTTGAGTTGGGAGTTCTTACACAAATATAAACGATCTTTGTACCATAGTGAATCATTTTTCCATGTAAATGTATCTGATGCACTGGAATCCTGATGCAAACTTTGAATGAGAGTCCACACATTTTCATCATTCTTCCATTCATCCCTCGCTTCTATTATCCAATCAGGATGGATGATCGAGATAGCACAGAGAAAGGCCTCAACATATTCATCCTTTCTTGAGAGTGCATCTACCACAACATTTTGCTTCCCTTTTTTATAGATAATTTCAAAATCATAACCCAATATCTTGGTCACCCATTTTTGTTGTTCTTCTAAAGATAGTCTTTGTTCCAAGAAGTATTTGAGACTATCATGATTTATTTTGACCTTGAAGTGCCTGCTTATTAGGTGAGAGCGTCATTTCTTCAATGCATGTAATATTTCCATCATTTCCTTCTCATAAATGGGTTTGTGTAAGTCCTTTCTCTTGAGTGGCCAAATTTCAAAAGCCAGGGACCTTCCTTCTTGCATTAGGACAACACCAATGCCATTTATCGAGGCATAACATTCCATAATAAAGGTTTTTGTGAAATTTGGTGTGGTCAAGACAGGATCTTTACACATCACCTATTTAAGTTGTTATTGGCACAGGGGAAGACCCAGGGTTCAACGCTACAACAATGCACCAAAAAAACCCTAACTACCAGCCCTTTCGGCAACACCTGCGAAGCAGATGAAGTCTCAGTCGAGGTAGAGGCAGGGGTGGTTGCAGGACTCAGGTGTCTGCAACCTTAGCTGGGACATAGATCTATGATTGTAATACTTAACATAGCACTTAGCGTCGACAATTCATCAATATTTAACCACTATCTACTTCGCAGATAAAACAGAGCATCGCATCATTCATCCAAATCTGATGTATCTAAGCACTTATCATAGAGGGGTAGATTAGGTCTAGCAGATTCAAGCACTAAGCACATTCACATAGTTCAGATGTAGCATCCATATACATCATTAGCACAAAGCATAAACAGATCTATCTATCTATATCAAATCACTTAGCAAGTAAAGACATAAACACATCAAGACATCACACAAAGTAGAGCAACACAACATATACGTGGTTCACCCCCACGCTGGGGCTATGTCCACCAACTCTTTTTCTATTCTATTATATTTTGTTAATCAGTTACATGCACAGAGCCTCAAAACCCTACTCCTCATAGGACAGGAGATCTGTGCACACCTCACCAGATCCTCCTTCCCCGAGTTAGGATACAACACTAAGCCTTCTACAGTCGCTTGCACTCATCTCTGCAAGCTTCACACAGTATGCACATAGCACTTACAATCCTTTGATCACATAGATCAATCACTAGCACTTAGCCCAATATCACACATATATACCTATACGCATATGCCTCTCCTTACATTGCCTAGACATCTATTTATACTTTACAAAATAGACCAAACACGGGTAAACACGTAGGATGACATCCCCATACCCGTTACATAATCCCAAATCCCAAAAAGGACCCAAAAATGGGTTGAGATCCCGCGATATTTGCTTGGTCTTGCGCTTCGCCTTCGATAGCCTGTCGAAGTCCCAAAATAAGTCAAACTTGACCAAGGATCTCCCAAAACTTAGTCAAGGGACAATAGGCCCCCAACACTCACCTATGACTCGTCCCGAGTCACTCTGATTTGGTTAGTTCTGCTTCGAAAGCCTCGAGTTTGGCTCGAGCTACTTCGACTTGTTACTCTACCATGGCCTCTTGTGCAATGAACTCTTGGATGACTACCTCGTTCACAGGACCCTCTAGGCGCTATTCAGCTGCAGTGACAACCTACTCCAGTTCTACTCCTCAACCTTCGACCTATGTGAACAGTTAGTAAGCCTTATCTTGTATAGGTTGGAGCCTCTGAGTTACTTACATAACTCTACTCTGGATAGTGTGGATCTGTTGTTGGGCAGTGCTTTGCTCTTAGGATCGCTTCATTCTTTCCACAGCTAACAGGGGCTTCAACTGTGCCTATATCATTTTGGCTTGATACTTCACCTCTTGGAGCTGCGACTCTAGTGCCTTCAGTTTTGGATTCTTAAAGAGTTGATCATAGGTCTAGGCACTGCGATCAGTGAGTTGCTTACATTCCATAACAAGGTATTTTATTCTCTCAACTATGCTTCAAGCATTTGCTTCTCTTTGATCCCTTACATCCTGTGGAGTCTTAGGCACTGTGCGGAGCTCTAAGTCTGTTATGCATTGTTGTAGCTGCTGAATAGATTCTGCGAGCTGCTGTACTTGTTGCGTGACTCGGTCCTCTGCCTTTATTTCTAAGACTGTCACATAGTAAAGTGCTCTATTGACCACTTATTTCACTTCGAGTTGCTTTGCGAGCAACTATTCTTTTCCTCGTTGCATCTGTGCATTTTCTTCATCGAACTTCACTTGGAGAGAAATATTTTCTTTTTCTGCAGCTCGACGTTGTTCTACAAGTACTCCTTGCACTTGCGTCAAAGCCTGGGTGGCTTGTTCTATTTCCTATTGTGCTCGTCAAAGGCAAGCTTCGATTGTATCAGCTAGTCGATGGAGTTGGGCTGGCTCATCTCCCAATTCTAGTTCTCTCGATGGTAGAGGCGCAGTGGAGATTGCGCGGCTAGACTGAAGGGTTTGTTGTAACCCTTGGAGTTCGACTTCAATTCTCTCATACATTTATTCCTGGTTGGCTTCTTGTTTCTCTACTATTTTTAGTGAAGCATTGTTTAGGGCTGCTATGATGAAATCAAAATCATCAGAGGTGAGGACAGTTTGCATCTTGGTCATGGTGGCTTTCGATTTCTTTCGGGAAGAAGGTTTCGGGGGGGAAACCTTCCTCTTCTTCAAGGGGTCAACTTCGTCTCTGGGTGGTGTTACTTCACCTGGTTTCTGTTCAGCTTCTACTTCGTAATCACCCCTCGGTTAGGTGACACTGAAGCAGTCTTTCCTAAGGTGATGCTTAAATTTTTGACCTCCATAGTCTTCTTTTGTCTCCTGGTTTCGGGTGTATTCTGTTCTCTATGAGTGTCCTCTGGGCTATCAAGATCAGATGTATCTGTAGGGTTGGCGGGAATAAGGAGGTCAGTGGACCATTCCTTAGTGATCTCTTCAAGGTCTTCTTTTATAAGATTATAATATGATTGGAGTTGCTCTTTATGTTCATTTGCTCGCGCTGTAATGTAGGTGAAGTGTCAATCTGCGCTAAACTTCATCAGGGGTCGGAACCTCTATAAGGTGTTCGGGGTCATGTGAGGCTCAGCTTCGATGGCTCTCTTTAGTTGGAGGTAATGTGTATGAAACATAGCATTTGACTGCCACTATTTGTTCATATCACTTGAATACCACAGGGTAGCGAACTTCGCAGTGAGTGGTTCAAACGACTCTATGTCTAGGAGGGTCGCACCTTCTGGCATCTCTTAGGAAACAAATGCAATGAGGATCATAAGCCAGCTGAAATGAAATTCATAACCCTGATCTTGGGCTTCTTGGCAGTCTAGTTCCAATTGGTTAACTAGGTACTTCACCTAGTTCATCTGTAGGCCTTCCGCACACTTCCCGGTGAGGTTAACGACAAAGTCGGTCACATGCATAGGTCGGTTCTTCCTTACTAAATTTCAATCTATCAGTTGACATGCTAGGCACATTGTGCCACTCTATATGGAAGCTACCTTGTAGCCTCTTATTCCCTTCTCAACATCTCCATATGTATCCTTGATCTTTTATGCTAGTCATGCGGTTTTTCCTGGATAAAAGTCCTACGGGTCGTGTCCTTGCATACTCAGTTCTGTGATCCTGTGGATGAGCATTGGGTCAAATTTAATGTGACGGTCTAGCCATAAGTAGCTGCCATGGTAACACGACAGTAGCATCTTGACACAGGCGTTGACTTTCTGGTGTCTTCCAAAGTGTGGGATCTTCATGACATTCAACAGGGTGGACTACGCGAGGTTCATCGTCCACGACTGAGGGATGATCTTTGAGTTCTTCTGTTTTCTTCTAGTTAGGTACTTGTATGGGGCGAGCCTACCATAGATCTTATGATCTCTGAGGTTGAAGTCGTTGAACTTCAACGTTGCGATCTTATCCTGCTCTACTCGAACTGCATGTATCCCTTTAGGGAGGTATGCAGTAACTATGGTGTACTCGAAATCTCTTGGTACACTATCACGATTCACTGCACCAGCCAGAGGCAGGATGTAATCAGGAAATATGGTTGGAATCAGCTTCGCATTTGCTAGGTCATCTTTGTGCTTGGTTCTCTTTTCTACCAATGGCTGGGATGGTTCAGCTCCATGAGCAGTGGACAGAGAGGCTTGTACCGTTCTCGTCGATGAAGCTTGTACACCTGCAAACATCGACATGACTCTTTCATTCATGAGGTCTATCAGAACTTCCTCGACAATTTTCTCTGCAGCGCTGAACTCATCCGACATACAAGCTCGGGGTTGGAAATCTCAGGTTCGAGTAGTAACTTAGACACTTCAATGGGATAGAGGAAAATAACGCAATGATCATTGTGTAAAACCAATGAGTCTGCGGGCTCAGATTCATGATTATCAAAAGTGTTCTTGGTGCATGGCACGATGGGATAAATAGATAACTTGGCAATAGATCTCTTGCAATGGGCGAGAAACCTTCATTAACTCTGTTCTGTCCATTATGGCGTGGTCCAACGGTCTGATGGTGAACCATAAATGCCTTTCCACCCATTCGAGGGGTCAGTCGAACGGTTACATTGGTCCCAACGGCTATATTTATTCACCCTAGCGAAGTGCCATGTGACGTTGTTCTATTATCCCGACGAAGTTCCAATTTTGCAAATTTTCCCTCTACGAAGTTCCCTTTGGAACCTTCTGTAACTTTTCGATCTTAGCGCTCTTCTTACTTAAATTTCTAGCTTTCTTCCCAGTGAGTTTTGTCTCGGTATGCCTTTTCCCATTTTGATTCTTATATGCTTTTGGCATAGTTACTTCGCGTTGTTGAGATTCTTTCCTAAGATTCTAGGGTGATACTTCTTCTTTACCAGGAATAGGTAGTTCAATATTTTGTGGGTCTTCTAGTGTTCTTGCAACTTCGACATTCGGGTCTTTGGTGCTAAATAGATTTGATCTGTTCTTTTGTTCTTCAATCAAGTGTGTGATCCTTCTAGTCATAAAATATTTTAACTCTTGCTTCTTCTGCTCTAAAACTTCTTCTTCTTCTTTCCTTCTGGCCTGATCTCTTTCAATCCAAGGTTTTCCTAGTAACATGGTAAATGGGGCAATGTTCTCAATAAATTTAAAAATCTCGAAATTCTCCTCTGTTGAAGTCCCATTGGAATTCATAGGTATCTGGGTGAGATTTCCACATAGGTTTATCAACTTTCCTTTGAATAGTCCTATTCCTCCTAATGAAGGAATCATAACAGGCCTTCCTATAGCTTCCCAAGTTCTTTCTGTCATGATATTCACCTGTGTTTCCTTATCTAGAACATAGTCAATGTCGAAGTCTCATATTCTTTCTTCTAGGCATGCTTTTTCTTTGAAGATCTCTAATAAGATGACATGTCGGTGGTCATTCAAGGTTTTTTTTATCTGTAGCAATACTTTCTCAGATTCTTTATGGGGTTCTTCCATAATCATAGTTTATGGATCTGCCTTAGGGTTTTCTTGTCTTAGGTTCATTCCTTCAAGCTTAGCAATCATTCTAGGGAAATCCAATACTTCATGGTCCATAGCTTTGCAACAAAGACAACTAGGTCTTCTCCAAGGGAATTCCTTAGCAAGATGTCTTGGTTTTCTGCAACTGTAACAATGGGTTAATCCTCTCTTTCTTTTAAATGATTCCCATCTCTTTTTGCACTGCGCGTTAGGATCATAGTAGCCAACCTGAAAACATTTATTTCTAGGACCTTGCATCCATTTGTTAGTCCAAACATTCTTTCTATGCATAGGTATAACATATCTTTTACTATTCTTATCAGATCTACACATATCAAACCTTCTTTCATCTATTAGTGCCCTAGTTTTCAAACTAGGACATAATCTATCAAACATGCCTAGATCCATATTGTTGAAACAAAAATTTCCACTTATATTACTTCTATAGAGCACAAAGCTTTCAGATCTAGAATTTTTCACTATTCTTACCTTTATCAGAGTACAAAGCTTGCAGATCTTACCTCTTTTCTTCAGATTTGACCTCTTTTCTTGGTATAGAGCTTCACAGGTCAAGTGGAATGTTGCGCACTAGGGCAACAGATCTACGTACAGAGCTTCCATAGTTTCAGGTCAGATCTTTGTAAAAAGCCTCTTCTTCCTTAGTTCCTAGCAATCACAGTTTCAGGTCCCGACATCAGAACCATTTGTTGGCATAGGGGTAGACCCAAGGTTCAACGCTACAACAACGCACCAACAAAAACCTAATTACTGGCCCTTTCGGAAACACCTATGAAGCAGTTGAAGTCTCACCTGAGGTAGAGGCAGAGGTGGTTGCAGGACTCAAGTGTCTGCAACCTTAGCTGGGACAAAGATCTATGATTGTAATACTTCACAAAGCACTTAGCGCCGACAGTTCATCAATATTTAACCACTATCTACTTCGTAGATAAAACAAAGCATCGCATAGTTAATCCAAATCTGATGTATCTAAGCACTTATCATAGAGGGGTAGATTAGATCTAGTAGAATCAAGCACTAAGCACATTCACATAGTTCAGATCTAGCATCCATATACATCATTAGCACAAAGCATAAACAGATCTATCTATCTATATCAAAGCACTTAGCAAGTAAAGACATAAACAAATCAAGACATCGCACAAAGCAGAGAAATACAACATATACGTGGTTCACCCCCACCCTGGGGCTATGTCCACCAACTCTTCTTCTCTTCTATTATATTTTGTTAATCAGTTAGAAGCACAGAGACTCAAAAACCTACTCCGCATAAGACAGGAGATTTGCACGCACCTCACCAGATCCTCCTTCCCTGAGCTAGGATACAACACTAAGCCTTCTTCAGTCACTTGCACTCATCTCTGCAAGATTCACACAGTATGCATAGAGCACTTACAATCCTTTGATCACATAGATCAATCACTAGCACTTAGCCCAATATCACACCGATATACCTATATGCATATGCCTCTCTTTACATTGCCTTGACATATATTTATACTTTACAAAATAGGCCTAAACATGGGTAAACCCATGGGTCAACATCCCCATACCCTTTACATAATCCCAAATCCAAAAAAGGACCCAAAAAGGGGACGACATCTCGTGATCTCTGCTTCGTCTTACACTCCACCTTCAACAGCCTGTCGAAGTCCCAAAATAGGTCAAACTTGACCAAGGATCTCCCAAAACTTGGTCAAGGGACAACAGTTGTTCAAAATCTTTAGTTTCCTCTGGAGTCCATGAAAATGCATCCTTCTTAGTTAGTTTTGTTAAAGGTGCTTCTATTCTCCCATAGTTCCAAACAAACTTGTGATATTAACCTGTCAAACCCAAAAATCCTCTAAGATTATTCAATGTTTTGGGAATCGTCCAGTCCATCATGACCTTAATCTTGTTAGGGTCTACCTTGACACCTTCATGAGACACAATATGACCCAAATACTCTATCTCCGTCACCCAAAAGAAACATTTGGATGATTTTGTAGATAGTTGTTGCTCCTTTAGTAGTTGTAGCACCTTGTCAACATGTCACACATGATCTTCCCAAGACTTGCTATAGATTTGTATATCATCAAAAAATACTAACAAAATTTTTTGAAGGAAGGGCTTGAAAAGGGAATTCATCAACCCTTGGAATGTGGAAGCTGCATTTGTAAGGCCAAAAGGCATGACCAAAAATTCATAATTGCCTTCATGAGTTCGAAATGTTGTTTTTGGGATATCTTCTTCCTTCATTCTAATCTAATGATACCCTGAACGAAGATCCAACTTTGTGAAATAGATTTCTCCATGTAGTTCATCTAACAATTCATCAATGAAAGGAATGGGAAACTTATCTTTAATAGTGATCTTGTTGAGCTCTCTATAATATGGACACATACGCTATGAGTCATATTTCTTGAATACCATTACCATCGGTGCAAAGTAAGAACTTTGGCTAGGTCTAATAATGCCAACCTCTAACATTTCTTCAACCATACACTCAATTTCACTCTTTTGAGCATAAGGTTATCTGTACGGCCTGATGTTAGGAGGAACACTCCCAAGAATTAGGTGAATATCATGATCATGATTTTGAGTGGGTGGAGGAACTTTGGGAATATCTTCAAATACTTTGGAATGATTATCAATGATCCCTTGGAGATCTAGGGGAAGATATGGCTTAGAGGTTTGAACATCTAGTGAGCATAGTTGTGCAATAACACCTTGATGCCCCTTTTTCAATAATTTTTTCATGCCATTAGAGCTTATCACCTTACTGGGTTTCCCTATGATACCTCTTAACTTAATTTCTTTTCCTTCCAATGATAATTTCATGAAAAGTTCTTGAAAATTAAAAGTCGTTGTTCCTAATGATTGTAACCATTGGATTCTTAGTATGACATCAACACCACCCATGGGTATAACAATCATTGGGATATTCATTACATATTCCCCCATAGTAAGATTGATCTTATTGCATTTTCCTGAGGAATTGATAGTTCCTCCATCTGCAATCATTACTTGAAAATCTGGTGCTGGATATACAAAGCAATTGAGAGCTTTGGCTAATTTATAGTGAACGAAATTATGATTACTACTAGAATCAATTATGACTATTACATTTTTATTTTTGATATATCCTTCGATCTTGATGGTTTGAGGAGTGTTAATTCCAGCCAATGCATTACATGATATCGTGGGAGTCAACTCTTCAGAAGAAATCGCTTCTATGTTTTCATCTTGAGATGGTTCTTATTCTTGTTCTTCTTTTTCTTCTTCTTCCTCTTCACAATATATGTAGAATAATTTCTTCTCACCACACTTATGTCCCTTACTGTACTTGTTGTCACAATTAAAGCATAAACCTTTTGTTTTTCTTTCCTCCAATTGTTGAGGTGTCAACCTTGTAGGTTGAGGTGTTTTAGAAGAAGGAGCATTATTCTCTCAATAGATGTTAAGATTGGTCCTTCTAGTATCCATAGCCATATTTTTACTTTCAACATTTCTTGCCACCCTAAATGCATTCTCCAATGATTTGGGTTCCCAAAGGTGAACCTCATGTTGAATGTTATCCTTTAAAGTTCCTATGAATACATCAATCAAGTACTCATCTAGAATATCTGTTACCTTTATATTCAATCTTTGGAAGTACTCTATGTGCTCTGTAACTGAACCCTTTTTCTTGAGATTTATCAATTGGCTAAAGAAGGTATTGGTCCTTGTATCCTCATAGTGTGCTATCATTTTTTTCGTGAAAATTGTTCAAGTGACGAGTGATTTTCAAGAACAAAGCCATCGATACCATACAAATTGATTGGGTTCTAAATATAAAGAAGCAATCCATACCTTTTGTGTATGTGGCACATTATGTAGATCAAAGAATTGCTCCATCTAAAGTATCCATGTGATTGGGTCCTTGCCATCAAAATTCCTCATATCGATCTTAGGAATGTGGTGGTCTTCAACCCAAAGTTAGATTTTCTCCATTCTTGACTCATCTTCCTTGTGTCCTCATCATGAATTTCATGGGATACATTTTCACTTTCAAGTGTCCTCTCTATTAGGAAATTTTTCAATCCTTCCATGATCTCCCTTTTTAAACCATCCATCTTAGTATCCATTATTGCCTCCAATTTAGCTTCAGTTGAATCCATCATCCCTTGTAGTTCATCTTTTGTCAATATCTTCTTTTGTAATTCATTTATGTCCCTACACATTTCTTCACCTTCATCAAGAGTCCAAGTAGAACTGTTTGGAGGCTTATTTGGTGTAGAAGTTCCCTTTTTTGGTGGCATGTTGGCCAAGTATCACTTTTAAACCTTGATTTTGAGGTGGTTCTTCTAGACAATCTTTCTTCTGCTGTATCTCCAAAGTTTTGTCCCTTTTGGGTATGCAAATTTTGTTTTTGTAATTCTCTAATATTTCTTCTTTACAATGCCATAGGTCTGATAAAAAATGGATGTGCCAAGTGGAATTTATGGTAACTTCCTCACAACTTCTTATTTTTGTCCTTTCCAGGAGATCTCACTTGTATAGCGTGCCTCGCACAAAATAATTGATATAAAATTATGAAAATTGTACCAGAAATACTACGGACTGTCCACTATCCAATGCAACCAGTCTCACTCAATTTGGATAATCTAATAAAAATTTATGATTGTTTTACCCGGAACACCTGCTTGAGACTAGTCAATAGGACTAGTCAGATACCCTATCTTACACAAGGTGTATCTACAAATGTAAGATGAAACAGAAGCTGAATTTTTTTTATCACAAATACCTTAATAATTTCTGTGAATATCCTCCAGATTTAAGGGTCTGAAACGTTACAGTAAAATTTTTATAGTGGAAATTCTGCAATGACTCAATTCAGGATGATTCCAGAACCCTATCTTACACAGCCTGTATCTTCGAAAGTATAAGGCCTCAGGAGATGAAATTTTAACCCAATGTACCTTGATCCATCTACTAAACACACTCAAAGGGGTTCCTTCTTAAACATCGTATAAAAAACATTATAGCAAAAATTCCAAGGTGTCTCAGATGTAGCATCGAAACCCCAAGACCTTAAGCTCTGATACCATATGTTAAGAACCAAATATCAATATAGAATAGAAAAACCTCAGAATAAGTAGTCAACGCCTTGAAAAAGAGAGCATTTCATATAATAATCCTCTTCGAGGGGGAAACTCCTTATACACCACATAAATGTTCAAGTACAAGATGATTCCAAATGAAAACGTCACCTTGGTATATATAGGAGACTAGGAGGTACAATTACAACTAATGGACCCAAGCCGACATAAATAAAATAAAATTACTAATGAAATATTCCCCAATTAAGGGGTAATGTGCCACTATTTAGGGCTTAACACTTATAATCTCAAAAATAAGGGAAATACGCCCTATCATGTCCTCCTCATAGAAGCAAGCCTTTACCCCATTGAGAGAATTACTACGATTAGATAATTAACGTACAAGAAAAAGATAACCAACATGGATGACAAGAGGCTCCCCAAAATTGCTTCAAACTCTAGCCAAAACCACCATTGGCTCAAGCAGGGATGGCATAAAGATGCCAAATCTTGGCTAAATCATTGGGGAATACAAGAAGAAGCCATCATGCAGAATATCGATAATATTACAAATATTATCACTTCTAAATTTAAGGAGAATATGTGGTATGAAAAAGAATTATAGGATAAAAGTAAATTAAGATACTACAAGGAGGTGGTCAACCCTAATTTAGAATATCAAAAGTACCTCTCAATTTTAACAAGTGCAAAGAAGAAAATCAACATTGCTAAAATAAGAACAAACTCTCACGAGCTACGTAGTGGAATTGGGCGTTAGGCAATTCCCAAAACACCGTGGGATGAAATAATTTGCCATCTTTGTGACACTTTGAGGGTTGAAGATGAAAAAAAACTTCCTCTTAGATTTCCCTTCCTATACCCAAACTCGATCCCAATTTAAAAATATTTGCCACAATATAGACCTTCTTAACCTCCTAAGTCATTAAAACTATGGTGATCTTGGAACACTTCTCTTAATGCCTTTTTAACATAGAAATACAATTTTAAAGAAATCGAAGTAATCTCTTACATTCTTAAGGTCCTATACACCAATTGGTCTCAATGGACGTTAATCATCATCATCATCATCATCATAATGATTACACCATTAATTTAATTATATTATAAAATAAAATTGTTATGTAATAAGATTATTCAAGGGTACTTTTAAGTAACTAGAAGAGAATGTCACAATAAAAATTACTTCATCACAACAACATTAAATAATCATTCATACAAAAATGATAACATTATTTATTCACAGTTTTAAAACTTCAACATGTAATTAGTTATAATGTTGACTTTACATGGAAGTCGACATCAGTGTAACAAGAAATATCGACACAGTATTTTTTTCCATTGTGTAGTGTTTATCTTAGCTATGATCTCATAATAATTTACTTAACTATAATTGTAAAGGATAGTAACACATCGTGTACCATCAATCCTTCACCCAAGTTTGTAGTTAAACTCGTAATTCAGTGTCGTAAAACTCAAAGTTATAGCATAAATAATTACTAAACTAACCTAATTAAGGAACTGGAGTTACAATAAAGTTACATATTATCATTTAGTAGACTAAAGCATTAGTTAGGTTGCTAAAACTCTAATCCATCATCAATAAGGATTGTGCCTATGCATATTTGAATTACTGTTAACTCCAATCATCACATTTTGTGAATCCAAGAATTTAATAAAGGTGTATTAGGAGATTTAGGATTCATGGAGGATTGAGCCAATGATTATACGATGTCATTCATAGTAAAGAAGTGAGGGTTTCATGTAATGTCCCCCACACCAACTAAGGAACATTATGGTGCAAAATACTCATAAAAATGAGCATTTATGCTAACTAATTAATTTTCTGAAACTTCTAGCTATGAATTACAACAAAAATTAGCTACTATTTGTTACCATCAATTAAATGCATCTACAACATTTTAAAAAAACATGAATGTGGATAAATAAATTAACATAGTAGCATATAAATTATTATTAAACACAGAGTTCATGCACAACAATTTAACACATAAATACAAGATAAAAAAACATATAAAACAATTATCTTTTAACAATAGTTCTGCAACCTATTGCTTGGGACGGATATTCCACCCTACCATAAACTCGTTGTTCCAAATCTCAACAACAATTCACCCTCGAGATAGGGATAGAAATACACAAAATAGGGTGGTCTCTCACTGTCCACACACAACTCATAAAACTCACCACCCATTGATATTCTCCTACAACTATCCCAATTTTCCATTAGATTTCCTCCTCTCGACTTGCCCAACCCAAGGAATGTAACCATTCACTGATCTTAGTCCCTTGGGAATCCCATTCATTTATCAGGGTCTCTCTGGCATAGGTAACTATGAATCTCTCAACTGGGAAACTCAAAGGAACTCATTGCCAGGAAAACTACAAGCAACAACAACAAACACTTTTTGTTATAGTGCAACTCACACATTAGTTCACTATTTTGGCCTGACAACCTCGCTCTTCAATCTTACACTCCAAATATGCTCCAAAAATTATCCAACATGCTCTAGAATTCACCCTCCATGGATGCTCCAGCTCCGAAATATATTTCTTTCTCTCTCTTGTTGTTCATGCTCCAAAAATCAATGTTTGTCTCAAATTATTGTAGCTTCTCATGCAAATTTCTCCCCCTTGGCTTGCTTGATTGACTCACACACTTCCCCAAGTTGATCGTACTCAACCCCCCATGCTCCCAATAACTATGGGATGTGACTTCTCACACCCACCCTCTTACATGCATTCAATGTTTGACTTTGAGAACACTCAATCAAAAACAAAGTTTAATACATAATCATCATAATTTTCAGGAACGTGGGTTGAATTAATAGACATGGGTATTTCCCCCTTGGATCCCTCTTAGACATTCTCCTAGACCCTCCCCTCTCTTATGGATTAATTAATCCCCCATCTATGTTCATGTCCCCTTAGCAGCTAGCATCACATTTTATTCTTCAAACATAGAAGCCCATTTCGCATATACATCGCTTGGTTGTAGACACATATTATATCTACCTTAAGGATTAATTAAACTAGGTAGTATAGTGGGGATGTTACATTCACCCTCCCCTATAATTGTGCTCCATCATTGACACACACTATGTCATCATATATATGTGTGTGTGTGTGTGTGTGTGTGTGTGTGTGTGTGTGTGTGTGCAAATTTACATCACAATACTTATAAAATAAAATTCTACAATTTTCACAACTCCAACATCAGTTCCAACCAAAATCTTCTATTCCTCTAAATTCGTTGACCCAAGGAATGCACCATTTGTTTATCAGGGCTAACCCAAGGAATGTACCATTCGTTTATCAGGGACAACCTAAGGAATGTGTCATTATTTTATTTGAATCCCCAGGGAGGTTGGTTAGGACTCTGATATGTGGTTCTGAAACTATGGTTGCTCAAAACAGAGCCTCGCATTATGTTTTCTTCAAAATTGAAAATAAGTTGTAGGTATTCTTCCCGCATGTTTTATTCATATTCCCACGTAGCATCTTCAGGATCGTAGTAGGTCCATTGAACCATTACCAACTTTATGGATTTTTTCTTGAGCACTTTGACTTTCTAGTTCATGATGTGTACTGGTTCCACCTGGAAGTCCCCTTCATGCTCCACTTGGATCACATTCCAATCAATTATGTGGTTAGGTTCAAACACAAATTTCTTTAATAATGACACATGAAAAAAATTATGCACTCTCATGGATGCATGCAATGCTAGCATGTATGCAACTGGCCCTATCTTTTCTAATATTTCAAAAGGTCCACAATATCTTGCTGCCAACTTTGGGTAACTTCCTAATATTAACAAACTTATTTTCTCCTCCACTTTTAAAAACACATGTTCACGCACTTTTAAATATCTAAAAACTCTATTATTTTCTACAAAAGTTTTTTTCTTATCCTGGGCAACCTTTAAATTATATTTGATCTTTGTCATTTTCTGTTCCATTTACTTTAAAAAATTTGACCCAATAATTGTCCGGTCTGTTGGATTATCCCAACTCACTGGTGTATTACACTTCCTACCATACAATGCTTCAAATGGACTCATTTTTAATGAGGCATGATACCCATTATTGTAAGCAAATTTCACTAAGTGGATATAATCTTCCTAGTTTGATGTTTGATCCATCACATACATTCTAAGCATGTCCTCAATTATTCTGTTAGTCCTCTATTTTTTCTCATCTAACTCTGGGTGATACATTGTACTGAGATTTAGATTTGTCCCAAAACCTTTGAATAAACCTTTCCAAAAATTGGAAGTAAACTTTGGATCTTTGTCTGAAACTATTGCCTTAAGCACTCCATGTAGCATAGCAACTTCTTTCATGTAGATCTATGCAATGTTTGTTTCCTTATGTGTAGTCTTCACTGGAATAAAATGTGTTTCCTTAGTCAATTTATCCACCACCACCATGATGGGATCATGTTGCTTCACTATTTTTGGGAAGCTTTGTAATAAAATCCATTGTGACAACTTCCCACTTTCATTCTAAAATGGGCGATGGTTGCAATAACCTCGTTGGATGCCTATGCTCTGTCTTCACTTTTTGATACTCTAGACATATGGCTATGTAATTAACCACTTCTTTCTTCATTCCTAGCCAAAAATATTGGCTTCTTACAACTGCAATTGTCTTTTGATATCTTGGGTGCCCAACATATGGCACATTGTGAATTTCCTTTAGCACTACATTTTTCAGCTCACTGAAATTCAACACATATACCTTGCCTTTGTACGCGAGAATTCCATCTTCTTTCATCTCAAAATAATCATTTTTTGTTGTAAATTGCCTTGTTGTATGTCTCTTTTATTTTTAGATAATGTTGATCTGATGTAAGAGCATCGCCAACAAAGCGCAGATGGAGGACAATTGGGCGCACTAGCGCGTATTTTGAAATATTTTTAATTCCAAAGATTGGCATATTAATGTAATATCTAGAAAAGATTTTTATTTATGAGCATCTTTAATGCATAAAGGCTGAGCCATCACATACGATCGACGAGAGTGTTAGGGTCCTATAATCATAGGTAACTCGATTCTTCAACTGTTGTTTGGCGTTGCCCCCATGATGAAGACATCTGTCTTGTTGGTCTCTTGGTTTTTTCCTTTTTCCCCTCCATCCATTTCGCCCGATCCTCCATCACCCTGCTGCATCCTTTATCCACTGTTGCGCCACTCACTCCCTTTGCCCATTTGTCTCGTTGGCTACTTCTTGCCCGCCTCCCCTCCATGAATAAACAAACTTAGGCTAAAAAGAACAATAAGTTAATAATGTTAGCAATAAAATAAGTTAATTAGATTAATTAATAATTTTAGATTAATTAAAATATGCTAGACTAGTTATTAATCAATTAATTAATTAATAATTAAGTTAGTTGTTAATAATTAGGTTAGTTTGTTAGAATAAACATTAATAAAAAATAATAATAATAATAACAATATGATAATATTAACAATAAAACTTATAAAATAATAAACATATAAGTTAATATATATATTAAATAAAACATAATGCAAAAACAAACAAAATACAATATAATAAAAACATGCATTAAAAACCAAAACTAATAAACAAAAACGAAATAAAACAAAACATAAATACAAAAACAAAATAAAACGTAAATACAAAAATATATAAAAAAGAAAAACATTAAAACAAATTAAAATTTAATAAATAAAACAAAAAATCAAAAAACAAATAAATTAAAAACATAGAGAACACCTGATGCACTTATTCCCAAATAAAACAAATCCACGGACATGAAAAACTCCGGACCCCCCCCCTCCTCGTGCTTTTCTAACTTTAACGGAGGGGGGGGGGTGGTCTAGAATAGTGGTATTGGGAGGGACACTTGTCACCTCCAGGTGATTTCGGAACCCCCCTTCCAATACCACTTACCAGCTCAGGGGGGTCTGGAATACCACTTACCTCTCCAAAACTGCCCTCCCCCGTTTTCACAAAACTGTTGTTTTTTCAGTTTTGAATATTTGTCTTGCGAAGCGGATTCTGGGCAAACGAAGATGAAATTTTAAAAAACGAAATAGGTTTTTGTTCTTCACGGGATGAAGAACAAAAATCTCTCCCATTTTTTGCAAAGGTGCCACCAGTTGGGAGAATTGAAGCTGTCTTTCAGCCTCATTTTTCAGATTTCTGGTTTTTCCTATTACAATTCCGATTTTACGGGAGCTGTTTCAGAGAAGTGAAGACGAAATTTGAGAAATTGAAGGATTTTTTTTCTCCAGACAAGATAATATACAAGAAAATCATTCGGTTTTTTTACAGGTGTCATTGATTGGGAGAAATCAATGACTGAGCGACCCCCTTTTTTGCATAAGTTCGACCCGTTTTCTCATGGCAGACAGTTCAATATTTTTAGGAATTTTTGTTATTTTTGGCTAGGATTGCCCAACTGTTAAAGAAGAAATTATAAAGTGACATTTTTTATAGGATTTTTTCCCCTTAACATAGGATACAATCCTGTTTTTATGGAAACTATTTGATCTTGTACTATTTTTAGTATTTCAATTCCTGTTTAATAGGATCTATGTTTTTGATGTACAGGATATAAAGCCTATGCTTTCAAGGTGAATGCGGATCAGTCAGAGGACCATGATTTAGTTTTTGTAAATCATCTAATTGAGATTTCTGTACTTTTCATCAATTCAATAATACAGTTTTATGCTGCAGGATTCTTGTGACTATTTCGACTGGTGATGTGCATCCCTCTTTGTAAATTTGTTTTCTCTGTTATCATAACTAATGTCTGCTTCTGAATTATTCCAAGAATATTAAGAACAAAATTGGTTTTAATGTACCCTCTGTCTCTGGATTGGTATATTTTTTTATGTTTTCCACTGAAGATTAAACTCAGAATTCTCAGTTGCTCTATGTTTAATTGGATTTCTTAACTTGTTCTATCTCTTCCATTTCATTTAAGTTAAAGGATCCAATGATTTGTCTACCTTGCACTGCAAATATTAGTCTGTTGACATGGATTTTTTATTATTTGTTACAGTTATTCCATAGCCCATGGTTTCTTTTCTCTTCCCCTACCCAATTCCTAAAAACAAATCCTATGTTCTGTGTAACTAGCCTAAATATCCTCATCAAACAAAGTTATATCAGACAGAGATATCCCTCTCTGAGTCTTGGAGGGCTAGATCCAAGACTCGAAGTGGTTTTGATGTTACCTCTGTGACTTCCCCCACAGCCTTGGGCAAATTACAGAGTGATAACAAAGGGGACATATTTTTCTTTAATGTTAAAGATTTTAGTACAGATCTGGAGCTTTCGCTCTTATCTGTCTGACTCGAATATTTATTGTAATAAATGGTTAGTAGTTGGATGATTTTAATTTGATAGAATAGCCTAGATTCATTGGAGGGAAAGAACTCAAAGATCCCTCTCGTATAAATCTTTGTATTGTTGCCAAGTAGTGGTTGTTGCTGGCTCTCTAGTTGTGTAGAAGCTGTTGATAGATGATAGTTGATGAACTATTGAATCTATTGTGTATGTTGTAGAATGTTGAAGAAAAGTGTATGAACTCATGTATATGATTGTTGAATGAATATAACAAAGGAGTATTGACCCAAATGTGTGGTGTTGTTGTGTCTATCTAGATGAATGAATGGTAGACTCTTTGCTTATTTGAAATTATCTGTTATTTATTGTTCTTGTGGTTCATGAATGCATTTACATGGTTGAACATATGAGTCGCATTAAATATTGAATAAGTTTCAATTGTTTCTCTTATGTGAGTGAGTGCAAGGTGTGCATAGCGTCCGCAAGGTGTGCGTGATCGAGTCTGTTTCGACTCGAATCTCAGAAGAGATAGCATGAAACTTATGTATGCAAGGAATGAATAGTGTCCACAAGGAGTGTGTGACAAAGTCTTAGACTCGTAAGCCCAGGAGGAGTAACATGACTTTAGTCGCAGATAAGTGATTGGAGAACAGTCGCAGAGTGTGCATAGTCACCCATAGAGAAATTGAGTCATGGAGGGGAACCTGTTGCAAGGCGTGCACAGGCCGAGATTTTGACTAAGTGTCGAAGAAAGTGTTAAAAGGGATGAAGAAAGTTAAAGGAAGACAAGCTCAGGAGGGAGAGCGACAAGAGACCTTCAAAGGGGATAATCCTTTAAGTTTTCCCAAAATCCACGATTTGGATCCTTTCTAGAGGAAGACAGATTGTTCCAGACCATCAGATCTAGGAGAGTTAGGCAAAGGTTGGCCGTAAGGTATTTTGGCACTTTGTGGTTCAAAAAGTTTGTAGGTATTGTCAGAGCAGAGTCACGAACTCGTGAAGTCGTGAAGTAATGTCAACCGTTGGCTGTGATAAGGACACGTGGCAGCGGATTAGGAAATCAGGGAGTCAGAAGTCTGGAGGTTCATGTGTGAGGCGAACAAGAGTTTCACGAAGTTGTGAAACCCGAACCATAGTGGGGCTGTAAAATCAAAGGAGATTCAAAGGAGAGCTTCAGAAAGAGCCGAGGTCATAGATTGAGATATCTCCGAAGCCCTGAAATCGCAAAGAGGTTGGTCCACGATTATAGCCTAGGGTCACTTAGGAGGAGTAGTCTAGCATGGGGTTAGCACTCATGAAGTTTGGTGTTGCCAAGAGCATTGGAGAGCAAAGTCATGGGTAGTTAGACCTTGCAGGTAACACTAAAGGGACCTGTGTGTTAACTTCGGGGTTTGTTGAAGGCCCGAAGAGCCAATTCGGCTTAGGAGTTTGAAGATCCAAGACCGGGAGGTCACGTAGTCCCAAGGAGGGAAGGGGGTCTATTCCAGAGTGGTATCCGAGCAAATACATAATTGACTTCTGTAGATAAAGAAGAAATAGAAGTAGACTGATATCATCAAGTGGTATAAAATATGTCAACAAAATTCCACCTAGAAGACGTGCAGAGCCCCTCGTAGCAACTAGATCTATGGAAAGGGAGATGAGAGAGCTCAGAGCAAGGATGGATTCCATGGAAACAAAACAAAGGAGAGCACTTGATGTTGGAGACGTCAATGATGCAGAGAATGAAGACGTGGAAGTTGAGGAAGTTGTAGCTGAAGATGTTGTGGAAGAATGCTTACTGAAAGCGGTTGTCAAGTTGGGATCTAGAGAAAATATCGACATCCCAATGTATGAAGTTTGCAGAACCTAAGATAGCTAAAGTTTGCAGAACCTAAGATAGAAGGGAGTGACTGTGAAGGAGTACACAAAGGAGTTCTATAGACTGAACATCAGGGTTGGACAGAGAGAGAGAGACGAAGAAAAAGTTTCCAAGTACATCAATGGCCTGAGATATGAAATTCAAGACAAAATCATCATGGCTACAACTAGAACAATAGAGGATGCATATTAGATTGCATTGAAAGCAGAAGAGAAGTTGGCTAGGAAGCAGAGTCAACAAAACAGAGGTAGAAGCTTGAACATAGGCAAAGGAGTTTCCCATGATAAGACACAGAATCCCAAAGGTGAGATATAGAAGCCACATAGTCACTCTGAAAGAGGAGGAAGTTCCCGAGGAAGGTAGAGTGGTGGTAGAAACTCTTTTCCCAGAGGAAGAGGAAGAGGCAAAGGAGGAGACATAGGATGTTACGCCTGTGGAAAAACATGACACATGTCTTGGGAATTCCCCGAGAGAAAGAAATGAGGTGAGGCTCACAATTCGGAAGCACATAAGAGAAATGTTGAGGTAGAAGGTGCAGAATATGGGAAGTCCTTGATGATGAAGAAGGTTCTTTTGAAGCAAGAGATAGAGATCGAAAATCCAGTGCAGAGGAGAAGTTTGTTCAGAACAACTTGCAAGACTAAGGATAGATTTTGCAAGGTAATAATTGACAGTGGGAGCACTGAAAACTTAGTATCCAAAGAGATGGTGGAGAAATCAGAGTTGGAGACGACTATACATACGACGTCGTACAAAGTCTCATGGTTGCAGAAATATCACCAAGTAACAGTAACTAAACAATGCATTGTTGAACTTAAAATAGGTGGATATAGAGATGAAATCATGTGTGATGTGATTCCCATGGATCTATGTCATGTTTTTTTGGGAAGACCATGGAAGTATGACAGGAATGTCATCCATGATGGGAGAAGAAATAATTACACCTTGGAGAAGAATGGTAGGATACACATGTTGCTTCCAATTGAAGAGAAGATAGTAAAGGATGAAGCCAACATGAGCATACTTCTCATGAGTGGGAAGGAACTCCTGAGTGAAGTTAAGAAGGAACATGAGATGTAGTTTGTTGTAGTGAGGAAGCTGAGGGTTATCCTTATAAATACTTATGTGGAATATTTTTATGAGGAAATTCAAGAACTGTTAGAGAATTTTGCTAACATAGTATTGGATGAGTTGCCGAGCTCATTGCCACCTATTAGAAGTATCAACCATCACATTGATTTGATACCAGGAGCAAGCCTGTCGAACAAATCATCATACAGATTGACGCCTCAAGAGAATGAGGAGGTGAAAAGACAGGTTCAAGATCTTTTGGACAAAGGATTGGTTAGAGAAAGATTGAGTCTGTGTGCAATACCAATTGTATTGAGTACAAAGAAGAATGGATGATGGAGAATGTGTACAGACTCAAGGGCCATAAACAAGATCACCATCAAATACAAATTGCCATTGCCAAGGATGGATGACTTGATGGATTGTTTGAGTGGAGTGAACTATTTCTCAAAGATATATTTGAAAAGTGGATATCACTAGATAAGGATGAGAGAAGGTGATGAATGGAAAACAACATTAAAGACAAATGAGGGACTGTATGAATGGCTTGTTATGTTGTTTGGCTTAACAAATGCCCCGAGTACCTTTATGAGACTGATGAATGAAGTGTTAAAATATTTCATTGGTAAGTTTGTGATTGTATATCTAGATGATATATTGATCTTTAGTAAGACTAAAGAAGAGCATTTGAGACATTTGACATTGGTGATGAGAAGGTCGCATCAATAGAAGTTGTTGATTAATTTGAAAAAGTCATATTTCATGAAGACATAACTCATATATTTGGGTTTTGTGATTTCTTCAAATGAATTGAAGATGGATCTTGAAAAGGTGAAAGCAATCATAGAATGGTCTTCACCAAAGAATATATTTGAGGTAAGAAGCTTCCATGGGTTAGCAAGTTTCTATTAGAAGTTTATAAATTTTTTTATCAAGATTAGTGCTCAAATGATGGATACAGTGAAGAAAATACACAAGTCTTTCAAATGGACATAAGAGGCTAAGAAGAGATTCAATATATTGAAGGAGAAGATAGAAGAACAACCGATTCTGGTTTTACTGGATTTCGGGAAGATGTTTCAAGTGAGATGTGACGTGAGTGGAGTTGCAATTGGAGCAGTATTGAGCCAAGATAATAGGCATGTTGCATATTTCAGCGAGAAGTTGAATGATGCTAAAAGGAAGTACTTCCACATACGAAATGGAGGCATTATCTTGTATTGAAGGAGTGCTTTGTATAGTGATAATCAAGCTCTACAACTCATAACCAGACAGGAGAAATTAAACCAGAGACATGCTAAGTGGATAGAGTTTATGAAAAAATTCACTTTTGTGATTAAACATATTTCTGGTAATGCTAACAAGGTTGTTGACGCATTTAGCAGAAGAAGTTTGATTTTGCAGGAATTTCAAGTGAAAACCTTGGGGTTTGAACACCTTAAGGAAATGTATCGTGATGATCCAGATTTCAGAGAAGAATATTGTTGGCCCTCGACCAAGTTTTTAGGAAACATTGGTCGGGTTTGACCACTTTTTGGACATTGACAGGTTGGTCGAAGATGGAGTGCCCAGGCAGAGCTAAGATCGTGGGATCTCACTTGTTTTGTGGGCTTTGTGGACCCAACATGGGGTTCTTAGGGTTTTGTAACGGGTTATGGGATGTCGGCCCATGGGTTTACCCATGATTAGGACTTTTTGTAAATGTATAAATAAGTAAAGATTGTAAGGTAGAAGTAGTGAAGTGTGCTTAGTGCAAGCGAAGTAGTAGTATGTAGCTAAGTGCATAAGTGGCTAAGTGCAAGAGGCAAGTATTTATGAGTTGCTTAGTGCAACAGAACGTGTATGTAATGATATGTGCTTGATAAAGGAGTTGGCTCTATGCCTTGATCTGATTTTGGGAAGGTGGATCTAGTGCGCAGTGTGTAGATCACCTATCCGGTGCGAAGCTTGGCTTTGTGGCTTAGTGCATAGGAGCAGAGGAATGTAAGATATTGAAGCCTAATAAAGAAGAAGAAGTAATTGGTGGATGTAGCCCCAGACTAGGGTGAACCACGTATATCATGTGTTGATGGTTTGCTTTGTGTTATGATATTTATGTTGTAGATCTGCTTAGTGCATTGATTGTTATGTGTAATGGATAGATCTAGGAATGCTTAGTACTTTACTTATGTTGAATGTGTTAGATATAATTTATGTTGTTAAACGTGATGTGTATTTTTTTATTGTTACTGTGTCGATCTGTACTTAGGGTTCGATTTGCGATGTGAATAAAGCTAATGATTTAATGTGTGTTGTTCCTGAGTACTCTGCAAAGTGTTATAATCACATATCTGTTTCCCAGCTTGGTTACAGACACTTGAGTCCTGTAACCCCCCCTACCTCTACCTCAGGTGAGACTACATTTTCTTCACAGGTGTTGCTGAAAGGAACGATAGTTAGGGTTTTGTTGGTGCGTTGAACCCTGGGTCTGCCCCTGTGCCAACAAATGGTTATGTTGCCGGGACCTGAAACTATGATTGCTAGGAATTGAAAGAAAAGAGAATTTTTGTGCGTAGATCTGCTACTATAGTGCGTAGTAGTCTAGTTGACTTGGAAAGCTATGTGCTAAGAAAGAAACCTGATCTGAAGAAAAGAGGTAAGATATGTTGATTAAGGTTGGTTGTCATTGATGTCAACCCTTGAAGAAAGCCCCGTAGCATAAGGTTTGGGTAATGGACCCAAGATTTTTTGATGTAAATATGACTCATTATTGTCTTGTCATGGTTGATAAGAAGTAAAAATGGATGAAATCCAAAGTGGTCCCCTTATGGTGAAAGCCCTCACGGGAAGACGCTTTGTGGAGTGAGAGAACCCATGATTATTTGAGGAATAATGAGATGAAGGGCATTGAATTTATGAGTGAAACTATTCTAGATGGATAGTGCTTGTCATGCCATTTCCGATGGTATGTGGAATGTCACACAACTCCTCAGGATTAGAGAGTTATGACCATATGAAGTTGGAGAACCCTCATGAGTCTTATAGAAGCCCCCAAGAGTCAAAGTGCTTTGCAAAAAGAAATTATTTTAAAATGAAGAAGCCCTAAAATAAGGAAAGTGTAAGGCTACATGAAGATATAAATAAGAGACAAATCTCACTCATAAAAAACACACTTGTACATATTGTATATCTATTTTCTTGTGTAAAGCTTCTTGTAAATACTAATGGATACATCTGAAGTGGCAAACGTCTGAAGTAGCACGAAGGGTTGACAAAAATTATTGGAATTACAACAAAACCCTATTTTTTGAGGTGTATGCGGGTTGTCTGTGTACAAGGTGCGTACATGTTACATTATACATGGGTTGTCTGTGTACAATGTGCGTACATGCTAAGTTATATGTGGGATGGCAGTGTATTAGGGTGCGTACATGTTGGTAAATCCATGGAAACTTGAAGAGATGAAGATGCAGAGGTTCTAGATTCTAAGATCAAGCTCCCAGGAAGGTCTAAAGTGCTTAGATCCATCAGATCCATCCATTGGTTCAAAAGGTATGTCTTATTTCTATGAATAGTTGGATTTTGATGTATGCATGAGGAATGGAAATGGATATTTGAGAATTCTCCCTAGAGGGACTAGTGACTACATGGGATCTTTTGTATAAGTCAGATATAAAGAAATACAATGTTGGTATATTTATCATTGATACTTCTTGTTGAGGCACATCTTCTATTTCTTGGCATATGGCTAAGGGTCTTTATGGTACATGGTTGAGAGCTTGTATTTGTGTAGTGGTTGATGTATTGAGAAGTTGAATATCAGAAAGGGTTTGATGACTAAGATCATGTGAGGGATATTATACTTGTTCATGACTACACATAACTATGACTAGAGAGAGACATACTTGCCTTGAGTAAAGGTTATGTATGAGGATGCATGCACGGGATACAGTTACAGTCTGGATACAGTGACAAGTTATAGATCTATGTGAAATAAGTTACAAAAGGTCAGAAGTTTTCAAGAAAAGGGAAACCCTAGTTTTCAGAAGGCATACACAGGCTGCATAACAGATAGGGCTTGTACATATGCGGACTGCATAACAGATAGGGTGCGTACATACACGTGTTGCATCACTACAGATCGTGTACATGTTCTATATTTGTAGATACATGTTCAATTCAGGTACAGACTAATTACAAGGAAGTTGTATAGATTGGATACATGTCAGTGGTACAGGTTGATACAGTTGTACAACAATATATCTCACAGTGACAGGTTGACAGCGGTTCCATCATTCTACTTCAGGGCGGCAAGACAGGGAAACGACATGTGGTTGTAGCCACCTTCTGGTTGTAGACAGAGAACATGGTGGGTTGTAGCCTCCTTCTAGTTGTAGCTAGAGAACTAGGGAGTTGGAGCTTCCCTCAGGTTGTAGCCTGAGAAACTAGGGGGCTGCAGCCTCCTTCCAGTTGTAGCTGGAAAACAAAGGAAGTTGGTGCTTCCAATGAATGTCATTATTCAAGACATATAAGGAAAAACATTCCATAGTTTTCTCCCAATTTGGGTTTCCACGTAAAATACTGGTGTATTGTGTATGTGTGTGATTGTTCATTTCTTATTGCTCATTATTGGATAATAATTCTACATTGATATAACACTTGGTTTATTTTGATAAAAAGGATTACCACTGCGCTATTACTGATTCACCCCCCCTCTTAGTAATCCAACAAGATCTTGAAAGAGGTAAAGCTTTATGATTTGATAAGAATAAGATAAGTGGAATTTTTTGTTTCGAAAGCATGAATCTAGGTATGTTTGATAGATTTTTTCCTAGCCTAAAAGCTAGGGTACAGTTAGAAGAAAGAGTTGATCTGAATAAATTTGATAGAAATAAAGAAAGATATGTTATTCCTATGCATAGAAAGAATTTTTGGACTAATAAATGGATGCAGAAACCTAGAAAGAATTTTTGCACATTGCAGGTCCATCACTATGATCCCAGTGCACAGTACATGAGGTTGGGGAATGCTTAAGAGAAAGAGAGGATTGACATTATGTTATAACTGTAGAATACTGAGACATCTTGCTAAGGAATTCCCTGGTGTTGGTCCTATTTGTCTATGTTGTAAAATTGTTGGTCATGAAGTTGAAGATTGTCCAAGGATGAATGCTAAAGTTGAACAAATAAATATGAGTCAAAAGAGTCAGAGCATGTTAAAGAATCATAAAGAGAAAGAATAAGAGAAAGATCAAACTATGTTAGTACAGTTAAAAGAAGTAATGGATTATCACAAAGATGTCATTTTATCAGATATCTTGAAAGAAAAACAACACATGAATACAAGAATAGGAGACTTCAACATAGACAGTGTCTTGGATGAAGAGACACCAGCGAATATTATGACATAAAGCACTTGGGAAATTTTGGGAAAGTCTACTATGGTACCTTCACTGGGAAGGATAGGCTTGTTCAGAGTGTAATGATCCCAAGCCATTATGCAAGGATCATCACTGTTTTGGTGTCTTTTTAAACTTTTTCTGGTTGTGGTATTTCATCAAACACTTTGTTGATCTACCTTTTAGATGTGTTTATATCTGTGTATGCGGCAAATAACAGAAAGAGATAACCATGGAACATACCTCAACCATATGCAATAAGTTAGACAAGCCAGAACATCTCAATTCTTCTTTATTCATAAAATAGAGAAACCTGCTACAATGAAGATGTCGATCTGGAATGCTCAACAAATGGCCAAGAAGATAGACAATAGATAAGAGCTGCTAGAAAATGCTCCCACTAATACAAAAGATGCCTCCAAAGGCTGAATGAGAAATGAAGATCAATACAAGCAGATCTGAATGCCAAACTCTCCAACTAAAGAATGCCATGCTCCAATAGAAGGCTGAAACCCTCAATAAATCGGCCCTGCCGCCAAAAGTGTCCAATCGCCCTAATAAATATGCCAACTGATAGATCGGGTGATGGTAAGAACAACCCAGGTGACCGAATCTCCAAGATCCCTCTCAATATCTGTAGATCTGAAATCCCCCACTGAATGGTACGCCCCACTAGATGACTGAAACCCTAGATAATTCGGCCTTGCTGCCAAAAGTGTCTAATCACCCTAATAAATATGGAAACTAATAGATCGGGTGATGATAAAAACAACCCAGGTGACCGAATCTCCAAGATCCCTCTCAATCTCTGTAGATCTGAAATCTCCCATTGAATGGTGCACCCCACTAGATGAATGAAACCCTGGATAATTCGGCCTTGCTGCCAAAAGTGTCCAATCACCCTAATAAATATGGAAACTAATAGATCGGGTGATGGTAAAAACAACCCAGGTGACCAAATCCCCAAGATCCCTCTCAATCTATGTAGATCTGAAATCCCCCACTGAATGGTGTGCCCCACTGGATGACTGAAACCCTAGATAATTCGGTCCTGCTGAAGGAGGCCTCAAAATGCTCTAAAACTCTCCAGAAATATAGATTGGGACACTGCAAGTCACTAGGTAAAGTCTTAGGGTCAGATCTAAAGTGTAACCCCTCCAAACAGACTAGATCTGGATCTCAAAAATGCCCTCCTTCTCTTCAATTCGCCCCACTGCTCAAGAAATAATCTGAGCCATTAAACTGTCTCAGAAAGAACTAGATCTGATGTCCAAGGCCCTGCAATGAAAACCCAAGTGATAGAATCCTCAACGGCCCTGCCAATCTCCTACAACGAATCTCTCTCCAAAGATGG
>JZKD02S1668342.1:84153-112919 GCA_000966675.3 Picea glauca
TCCTCCAAGTAATGTGCCCAAAATGACCTCTTCAGTGAATTCCATTGACTTATAGCTCAAAATAGTCAAAATCATGGAAATCGTCGGAATGCAACGAAACCAAAGACAACCTGTGGGGAATGGCTCATAATGATGGAATGTGATCATCAATGCAAGCTGGACCCTACAATGCCTCTCAAATACCCCTGTACTTGTTCAAGCATCCATCTGGCTACTTTGGTCATCATAAATCTCTACCCTGTGATGATGTCCCAAAGTGGGGACATTACACAGAGGAAAGATGGTAACCCTATGTGGAAGAGTTACTAATGTACCTGCTATCATCCATGGAACATCGACAAAAGAGGAATTTGAAGTTATTAGGTTTATTGAGAACAACGCCCCTTTTCCACTTTTGTTAGGAACTACTTGGATCGAGAAGGATCAGATCAGAAGAAAAGCAGAGGAAGAAGCTACAGAAAATAAAAAGCAAGAACTAAGGGGTTTCATAGCTAGGAAAATAGATCGACTAATAGAAGAACGAGAAGTTAAGTCGGAGTAGCAGGAGGCAAGAGAATTAGCTATCGAGGTTGAAAGAATGCAAGAAGGTATGAAGGACCTATCTACGCAAGAAATAAGAATACCCACCCTGGAGTTAATAAGAAAAGAGGCATTACCTTCAAACCCTTTGAGAGCACATCAACAAGGTGAAGCTACTACACTAAGAGAAGATAAGAATATCGATGGAAAGAGAAATCCAGAGTCTCAGATCATAGGAAAGAAGGCAAGGAAGCTCAGGAAGAAGAAATCCAAGTTGGAAAAGTTACAGGAAGTTACAGAGAAGACTTTGCAGGAGGTAGGCTTGTAGGCCCTGAACCTCGCCGGAACAGCAGAACCACACAAAATGGGACTTTTCCATGGCGAAGCTAAATGACCGTTGCATGTGCCCTGACCATTAGAACGACGCTCCGAATGGCTAGGAAACACATTTATGGGAGACTAGACCACATTTGGGATATTGATACCACGCCATAACAGACTGATTCGTATTGATTGAGGCATTCCTACATGTTGGAAGAATCAGTTATGACACTTGCTTATTTAAGCCATCAGACGCTGCACCGGGACCACTTTTTGCTACCTGTCATTATCAGAGACAAGAAACAAAGTGATTGTGTGTGTTGGGTTGTGTTATCAAACATCACCATATGTTTTTTACCCCTCTATCCATTCACCTACCCCAACTTATTTTTTCACAGTGAGAATGTCGGTCAAGTGCATTGAGCTAGAGAAATTTGTTGAAGAAGTTCTAAAGAAATTTATGGCTAATAAAGCTATGGTTGAGGGAGTATAGGCATCATCGACCAAGGGACTACAGTATTCACCCTTGACTGGACGACGCTCGGGCCATACTAACTCTACGACCGAGAAGCGAAGAAAGCATCACAACGATCTGGCTAATGCAAAAAAGATCTCATCGATCTTACCTGATTACATCCCGCCTTTGGATGGCACAGTTAATTGCAACAAAATTCCATGGGACTTCGAGTATACATTGATCACCGCGTACATCCCGAAGGGGATATGCATAAAAGGAAGCCAATAAGGACAGATCCCAACATTGAAGAATAGATATTTCAACCTTAGTGACAGAAATAACTACGCGATGCTCGCGCCTCATAGATATTTGATGAAGATGACTGGGAAGAAGCCCCGCATCATCTCCCAGCCTTGGCTAAAGGAGCTCGCGTAGTCCACGATACTCAATGTCATGAATATTCCTCACTTTGGCCGACATCAGGAGGCTAACTCTTGCGTTAAAATCATCTTGTCATGTTATCATGGAGGATACCTATGGATTGATAGGCACATTACTGTGGATCCGACATTGATCCACCTAATCACAGGACTGAGTATGCAGGGACCTGACACTCAACAGTTCTACTCAGGGAAGACCTCAGATCACTCCCTGGCACAACACATTAAAGAGGCATACAACAAAGTAGAAAAGGGAAAGCGAGGCTACAAGGTACGCTCTATCCAGGATGGTGGAGTGTGCCTAGCTTGTCAGCTCATAGCTAGAAAGCTCGTCAGAAAGAACTGCCCCATGCAGGTCACCGGGTTTGTGGTGGACCTCGTAGGGAAATGCGTGGAGGGGATGCAAATGAACTAGGCAAGCTACCTTGTCAATGATCTCGAGAAAGACTTCCGCGAAGCGTGGGATCAAGGATATGAGTTCCATTTCAGCTGGTTTCTTGTGTTGATCGCATTTGTCGCTTGGAAAATGCTAGAAGGAGGATCCTTCCTAGAGATTGAACCCTTGGAGCCTTTGGCCGTGAAGTTCTCTAATATATGGTACACAAATGACATGTCAAAGCAATGTTAGTCGAACACAATGTTCCATGCCTACTACCAGTAGCTGAAGGTTGCTATTGATTTTTTCCAATGCATGACTCCGTGAACATTGCACCAGTATAGACTGTTAGCTAAGTTTCGCACAGATTGACATTTCATTTATATCACTGCGCATAGGGATGAGATCAAGGAGCAATTACAATATTACTATAAGTTGACAGATGAAGATATGGAACAGATCATGAAGGAGTGGCCGACAGAGTTCCTTGTACCATTTGATGATGCAGAACTCTCCAAACCCGATATTATAGGAAGCCACTTGCTCACCAGGGCCAAGCATGTTGAATAGACCAGTGCGAAGAAGGAGAAGAAGAAAAAGGAGGAAGTCCAAGACATAGAGACTGATGAGGAGGACAATGCCTCGAAAGAAAGTAGACCTATTCCACCTGTAGGAGGAGGAGGAGATGAAGTAAATCAAGAAGGAGGAGGGGAAGAAGGAGAAAAACAAGGAGAAGGTGAAGCTATACCACCGAATGATCCCTCGACCGAGACAGAAACATCAAAGTTGAGGAAGGGTTCCCCGCATAAATCCTCGGCAAGAAAGAAGACCCATGCAAGTAAGCCCCATCTAGAGGCTACACTCACAAAGGGTGACATTAGTCTAGTCCATGAAGCGATGGAGGATGTGTCTTAGGACCTATTACAGAGATATGGCGAGTAGAAAGAAGAGTTGTATGTAAGAGTTGAAAAGGAGCTAAAGGAGATACAATGAGCTATTCAAGTTAGTTGCGTAGTACCTACTGCACCCTCCTCATCGGAGACTGTAGACTTGGGGGATGAACCAACCCAACTTTGAATATTAACAAATGCAACAAAGGCTCGGCTTTAGTGAGCCCAAGAAGAAAAGGAACAGGCTACAGAAGCCCTGAAGAAAGAGAAAGAAGAGATCCTGGAGAAACTGCAAGTTGCGCGGTACTGTGTAACCGCATATGAAAATGAGAGAGATGAGTTCCAGGAAATGATCGAGGGAGACAAACCAAAGATACAGAAGGAAAAGGACCAGCTTCTCACAAAGAAGATTGCAGTCAACGAAGTGGTGAGAAAATCACTTCGCTCTGTGCCAAGATCGACATAGGAGGAACATGAGGCAGTTGAAGTCCAATTGACGAAGATCGCTAAGGCCATCCAACAACTTCATGCAAGGGTAACAGAGTTAGAGCTTCAAGAAGTACCAAGCACTCCACAAGAAGTGCGCGATGTGAGGGAGGAAGCCACTAAGAGGGAAGTGGAAAGGATTAGAGTCCTCTCCTTAGAATGCAAGCAACTAAGTGACATAATTTTTCAGACCTATGAACACCTCACGGAAGATCCATAGCTTAGGAAGTTGGAAGTGAAACTACAGGAGGCGTAGCAGCAGGAACTGACAGTCCAAGCACAAATGAAGTCATTCACTGCAGTCAAGAGAATGAAGAGATCACAAGAAGAACGCGCGGCCCAGTAGCAGATCACTGCCATCCAGGGAAGAGTTGTGGAGGTCACACAGAGGCTACAACCGATGCAAGAGGAAGCCTGTGCAGTGTTTGAAGAGATTGAAGGAAAAGGATTGCAACTGGACCAAGTGGTTGTGACAGTAGAACAATGCCTAGAAGGGCATGTTACAGAGAAATTGATCCAGGATTTCGCTAAGCAGGAAGCTCAAGCGAAGCAACAAGTTGAGGTTGCTCAAGCTAAGCTCGAGGCCTTCGAAGTAGCATTTCCTAGATCTGAGTGACTCGGGATGAGTCACAGGTGAGTGTTGGGGGCCTGTTGGCCCTCGACCAAGTTTTGAGGAAACATTGGCCGGGTTTGACCACATTTTGGACATCGACAGGCTTGTCAAAGATGGAGCACCCAGACGGAGCTGAGATCATGGGATATCACTTGTTTTGTGGGATTTGTGGACCCAGCATGGGGTTTTTAGGGTTTTGTAATGGGTTATGAGATGTCGGCCCATGGGTTTACCCATGATTAGACCTTTTTGTAAATGTATAAATAAGTAAATATTGTAAGGTAGAAGTAGCAAAGTGTGTTTAGTGCAAGAGAAGTAGTAGTATGTAGCTAAGTGCACAAGTGGCTAAGTGCAAGAGGCAAGTAGTTCTGAGTTTCTTAGTGCAACAAAACGTGTATGTAAGGCTATCTGCTTGAGAAAGGAGTTGGATCTGTGCCTTCACCTGATTTTGGGAAGGTGGATCTAGTGCACAGTGTGCAGATCACTTGTCCGGTGGGAAGGTTAGCTCTATGGCTTAGTGCACAGGAGCAGAGGAATGTAAGAGATTGAAGCCTAATAAAAAAGAAGAAGCAGTTGGTTGGCATAGCCCCACACTGGGGTGAACCACATATATCATGTGTATGGTTTGCTTTGTGTTATGATATTTATGTTGTAGATATTCTTAGTGCATTGATTGTTATGTGTAATGGATAGATCTAGGAATGCTTAGTAATTTACTTATGTTGAGTGTGTTAGATATAATTTATGCTGCTAAATGCGATGTGTATTTTGCTATTGTTACTGCGTCGATCTATACCTAGGGTTCGATCTGCGATGTGAATAAAGCTAATTATTTAATGTGTATTGTTCCTAAGTACTCCGTGAAGTGTTATAATCACAGATCTATGTCCCATATTGGTTACAGACACTTGAGTATTGTAACCCCTTTTGCCTCTACCTAAGGTGAGACTGCATATGCTTCACAGGTGTTGTCGAAAGGGCCAGTAGTTAGGGTTTTGTTGGTGCGATGTTGAAGCATTGAAATTTGAGTCTGCCCTTGTGCCAACATATATGAAGCATGTGTGAATCTTGTGCTCAGAGACAGAAGCCAATGGGCTAAATATCTGATTCAGGATGGGTTTTTGTTTAAAGGATTCCAGTTTTGCATACCAAAGTGTTCGATGAGGGAAAACCTGCTGAAGGAGAAACATAGCAGAGGTCTAGTCAAACATTTCAACCATGACAGGACGTTTGCATTGTTAAATGGTTCATATTATTGGCTAGGCATGAGGGAAAAATTAAAGAGGTTCATGAACATATGTAATATTTGTCAGTATGCAAAGGGGAAGAGACACAACACTGGGTTGTATCAACCATTGCCTATTCTAGAGAGGCCTTGGGATGAAATAAGCATGGATTTCGTGTTGGGATTTCCAAGAACACAAAGGGGGAATGATTCCATATTTGTGGTAATTGACATATTTTCAAATATGGCACACTTTATCCCATGCTAGAAGACCAGTTATGCAACACATGTTGCAAATTTGTTTTTCAATGAGATTGTGAGACTCCATGGATTACCCAAGAGTATTGTTATTGTTTTAGACAGGGACACCAAATTTGTTGGTCATTTATGGAGAACGTTATGGAAGAAGTTGGGGAAAGAACTATCCTTTAGCTCTGCATATCACCCTTAAACAGATGGATATACTGAAGTGGTGAACCAAAGTTTAGGAGATATACTAAGAAGTTTGGTCACTGAACACGATAGCTAGTGGGATTAGATTCTAGCACAAGCAGAGTTTTCATGCAATGACTCAATGAATAGAAGCACTGGGAAGAGTCCATTTCAAATAGTGTATGGAATGAATCCAAGGGGAGTGTGAGATTTAAGAGACCTGGAGAAGAATGAGTTTAGGAGCGTTGGAGCCGAAGACTTCGTTGCATAAATGTAGAAGCTCCATGAACAGATTAAGTAGCAGTTGCAGAAGGGAAACAATGAGTATAAGCATAGAGTTGATCAACATAGGAGGAAAATTCAATTTGAATTTGGAGATCAAGTTCTAGAACATTTAAGGAAGGAGAGGTTTCTGAGGGGGGCATATAACAAGTTGAAGCTGAAGAAGATAGGACCATGCAAAATCCTAAGAATATTTGGTGAGAACACTTATGAAATATAATTGCCAAAAGATGTGGGTATATCGCCCATATTCAACATTGTAGAACTGTATCCTTACAAGGGAGATGGAGCCAAAGGACCCAAAGATCAGCAGGAGATCCCGTGGGAAAAACAAATGCCTGTAGAAGAGAAGTCAGAGATGGAGAAGATCATGGATCTGCGGATTAGCAAGAAGACCCGAAGGAAGACATATTTTGAGTATTTAGTAAAGTGGAAAGGACACCTGATAGAGGATGCCAGTTGGGTAGGTGAAGCAAATATTCAGAAGCATGGAAATTTGGTGCAGGAGCTCATGGACCCCCTTCCCTATTTCACTCTGGCACAGACCCCCTTCCGTCCTTGGGACTACACAACCTCCCATCCTTGGATCTTCCAACTCCTGAGCAGAATTGGCTCTTCGGGCCTTCAACAAACCCCGAAGTTAATGCATAGGTCCCTTTAGTGTTACCCGCAGGGCGAACTACCAATGACTTCGCTCTCTGATTCTCCTGGCAACACCAAACTTTGTGAGTGCTAACCTCGCACTAGAATCCTCCTCCTAAGTGACCCAAGGCTATAACCGTGGACTAGCCACTTCGCGATTTTGGGCTTCAGAGATATCTCAATCTATGACCTCGGTTCTTTTTGAAGAGATCTCCTTTGAATCTTTGAATCTCCTCGGATTTGATGGTCCAACTATGGTTCAGGTTTCATGACTTCACGAAACTCTTGTTCGCCTCACACACGAACCTCTAGACTTCCGACTCCCATATTTTCTAATCCACTGCCACGTGTCCTCACAGCTAATGGTTGATATTACTTCTTGTGTTCATGAATTCATGACTCTTCTCTGATGATACCTCCAAACTTTCTGAACCACGAAGTGTTGAAACACCTTACGACCAACCTACGCATAACTCTCCTAGATTTGACGGTCTAGAACAATCCGCCTTCCTCTGGAATGGATCTAGATCGTGGGTTTTGGGAAAAATTACAGGATTATCCCCTTTGAAGGTCTCTTTCCGCTCTCCCTCCCGAGTTTGACTTCCTTCGACTTTCTTCATCCATCAGAATGATTTCTTCGACACTTAGTCGAAACATCGGCCTGTGCACACCTTGCAATAGGTTCCCCTCCATAACTCAATTTCTTTGTGGGTGACTATGCACAGTCTATGACTATTCTCTAATCACTTATCTGTGACTAAAGTCACGTTACTCCTCATGGGATTAAAAGTCTGAGACTTTTTCACACACCCCTTGCAGACACTATGCACTCCTTGCATACATAAGTTTCACACTATCTCTTCTGATCTTCGAGTCGAAACAAACTCGATCACGCACACCTTGTGGATGCTATGCACACCTTGCACTCGCTCACAAAAGAGAAACAATTGAAACTTATTCAATCTTTACAGCGACTCATATGTTCAACCATGTAAATGCATTCATGAACCACAAGAACAATAAATAAAAAAGAATTTGAAATAAGCAGAGAGTCTACCATGTGCTCATAAATCAATAAAAATTCTAGATATTACATTAATATGTCAATTTTTGGAATTCAAAATATTTCAAAATACACGTTAGTGCGCCCAGTTGTCCTCCATCCGTGCTTTGTTGGCAATGCTCCTGCATCATGATATGAATTTTTTGTTGTTATAATTTCATCATTTAGATTAGTCTTGTACATGTCGATGGTTGCAATATGCACTTCATGAGATCTTATGATGATTGCATCAGGCACTTGATTTTCTTTTCCTTTGATATGCTTAATTTCAAAGTCATATTCACTCAGAAATTCTATACATCTAGTTTGTCTAGAATTTAGTTCTGGTTTTCCAAACAAATGCTTTAGGTGACAGTGGCCTATTCTTAGCTCAAATTTCATCCCCATGAGGTAATGTCTCCACATTTTTAATGCATGTACAATTTCTGCTAATTCCAAATAATGGGTATCATAATTTCTTTCATGCTCTTTTAATTTTCTCGACTCATAGCATACCACATGATCTCTTTTATTGAGGACTCCACCGAGCCCTTCCTTGCATGCATCAATTCACACAACAAAGTCTTCATCCAGATCCATAATCTTCAATAATGGCGCACTTGTCAATATGCCTTTCAACTGCTAAAATCTCTCTTCACACTTGGGAATCCATTCAAATTTCACTCCCTTCTTTTGTAAAGATGTGATTGGGATTGCAACATTCGAAAATACTTTTATGAATCTTTGGTAATAACTGAAAAGAACCATGAATTATTTGACCTCTATCACATCCATTAGTGTTGGCCATCCTCTAAGGGCTTCTATCTTCTTAGGATCAACTTCTATCCCATCTACTGAAATTATATGCCCTGAGTAGCAAATCTTCTTTTGATAAAAGATGCACTTACTTAGCTTAGCATACAATTTGTGCTCTCTTAAAAATTCCAAAACCATTCTTAAATGATTCTCATGTTCCTCTTCTAACATAGAGTAGATGATTATATTATCTAGGAACATAATCACAAACTGCTCCAGGTATTCCTTGAACGCTCCATTCATCGGGAACATAAAAAAAAAACAAGGGCATTTGATATTCCAAATGGCACTACCGTGAATTCATAATGCCCATATCTTGTCTTGAATGTTGTCTTGGTCATGTGTTGTTCCTTTATCCTCACTTAATGATAACTTGATCTCAGGTCAATCTTGGAAAATATTCTTGCACCTTTTAGCTGATCAAATAAGTCATCAATCCTTGGCAAATGATATTTATTATTTATGGTGACCTTATTCAACTGTATGAAATCAATACACAACCTTAAGGTTCCATCTTTTTTCTTCAAAAAAAGAACTGGGGCACCTCAAGGTGACACACTTGGGTGTATATACCTCTTCTTTAATAATTCTTCAAGTTTCATATGCAACTCTTCCAATTTTGGTGTGTCGATTATGTAAGGTGTCTTGGACACTGGGACAACTCTTGGCACCAAATCAATAAGAAATCAATATCTCTCTTTGGCGTAAATCTTGATATTTCACCAAAAAAATCTTCAAAATCCCTTAAGATTGAATGGTATTCAATGCTTTCCACTTTATCTTTGGCTTCCTCTTCCATATGTGGTACAAAAATATGGCATCCCTTACTGAAACTATTTTTCAACTGCATAGCTAAAATCTCTCTAACAACTACAACTCTTGGAATGCCTTGAATCTTGCCTTGCTTCCCTTCTTCATCAAGACATGTGATTGTCTTGTTGTAACAGTCTAGGACATCATGGTGTTTTTCCAACCAATCCATGCCAATTAGACAATCGCACGAACCCAATGGAATGATGTTCACATTTACCTTTGTGTTGAATCCATTCATGTATGTTGGACAATCTTTAACTAACTCATTGATTTTCCTCTTAGCCGTTGTGGCTAATTGAGCTAACCAATATTTCTTATGCTTACTCCTTTGCAAGTGAAATATTTCAACAATGTTAGAGTTTATGTAACTATGGCTAGCTCCAGAATCAATTAAAATTGTTATGGGCTGGTCATCAATCTTACCTTCAACTTCAATCATGCGGGATTGATATTCAACTTTCGTGTTTTCCAAGGATGCATAAATCCTTGGCATGTTTCCTCCCATGTATTCAATTGTTTAAACCTTCAAATGTTGTGGGAATTCCTCATTATTTCACCTTTGTGAGGGTAGTCCCTATATAAGTTATTTCCCTCACACCCTCAACATTGTACAAGTTTTTTTCATGACTTTTTCCAAAATGAATCTGCATCCTTGTGCTCATTTTTGGTTGATTGACCTTGCTGATTTGCTTGGTATTTATTCTTGAAAAAAGGTGGCTTAAAACCTTTCTACCTTTGATACTTTTTACCCTTCAACATGGTATTCCAATCCTTTTGGAAATTTGGCATTTCTCTGCTCTGCTCATAAAGATGCTTTACTCTCCTTATGGCTTCCTCCAAATTTTTGGGGTTATCATATTGAATCTTGTCACTGTAGAAAGATGGTAACCCACTTAAAAACCTTTGGATTTTGACTTTGTCATCCTTTATGAAGTCAACATACTTCAACAATTCAAAGAACAACTTCTCATATTCATCCATTGTCATGCTTCCCAACTTGATTTAAAAAATCTCTTTCATCTTCCTTTCATAATAACGCTCGAAAAAAGATCTCTTAGAAATATCCTTTGAATTGCCTCCATGAGATCCTTTTATCATAAAGGTTCTTGTCTTACTTAATCTCATCCCACCACATGTCTGATTTTCCTTACAATTGGGAGGTTGCAAATCTAGCTTCTACCTAGGAGGGGTAATCATGCAATTGAAAATATTTCTTCATTTCCAATAGCTAGGACTTGTCCTCTTCTCCTTTTATATGCTCAACGTTGAAAGTTGGTGACTTTATTTTTCTAAGTTCACCTTGCAAGATGTCTTCCTCAAGTCTTCTTATTTTCTCCCTGACATGAGACACACTTGGGATTCTCCCTGGCCCTAAAATTGCATGATTTATTTTGGTGGATTGTCTTGGAGAATGATGGTTCCTTCTCATGCTTCTTTACTGCATGTCACTCCCATGAGCATCCCTTTTGCTATGTGATCTAGATGTTGTCACTTGTCTAGCACTAGTTTCTTTCTTGGTTCCAGAGACCTTGTGGACTTGCTTATGCAACATATTCAGATAAATACTTCATAATCCTTCATCATCTTTCATCATCCTTCATATCCTTTCATTATCATCTCTATAGCTTTCCACTTCCCTATGCATGCTTCTCATAGTTACAAGCTCTTGTCTGCCTCTTCTTCCATTTGACTTAGTATCTTAATTTTTCATGTTGGGATGAAGACATATGATCTCCTCCTCATGGATGTAAGATCCCTGAGCATATTCCATAACTACAGTCCTCATATAAGAACCAAATTTGCTTCCCTATACCTCTAATTCTGCAAGAAATGTGCATGTAATAATTACCGTTAGAACACACATAACATAAAACATTTCATCAATTAGAATACAAGTTACTCTTTATCTCAATTTATGAAGGAAACAATGAAACAAATCAAAATAAGATTCCTTATATGCATTCCTCTCTGAAATAAATTTCTAATAGCTATACCCATGCCTCAATCTGAGTTCTGAGTGAAAAGTTACAACATTTACATGCTACAATTTTCCACTTATTTACTACTACATAAATCTCTTTATTACTTTCTGAGAAATTTTAACACCCAATTCAAAATTCTGAGTGGATAGATGTACTCTCCTCCTCAATACCTTTCAAAAAACTATTCATTTTCTTAAATATGAGCTTCGAGCTGAAATTTATGGTATGCAGAAGTTTAGACTAATTTTCCCAATCTACCCCTATGTTGTTTTACTCTCTTACTTACTCTTCTATTCTGTCTAATTTTGTATTGACCCAGGGTTCATGTCTATTCGGGTTTCCAACAAAGCCTCTAAAACTATCGGTCCCCCTGGTAAACCAGAAGGCAACACAACGCACAAAGTACCCTACGCCATCTCACCTGAGATAGCTTTAATGGGTGGTTGTAGGACTCATGTGTTTACAGCCTAGGATTGAGTGTGAGATATAGGAACTGTAAATTGAACCATTACTATAACTAGTAAACGCGATGTACTGTTATTGACCAATAAGCAGGAAATATAACAACTCATTCATTAAGCATAAGAATAATAACTGAAGATAACAAATATATGCATGCATTCATCACATAACAAATATGTTACCGTGGTTCACCCCCTCCCAGGCTACGTCCACAAATATTTGGCTCTCAACTCTTTTATTATAGTCCCTCTGTTACTATGGTGTCGCGGGCTTACAATTCTTCCCAGTTGGGTAAGATCTATATGAGGTGGACTAGATCGCACCAAGCTCGCCAGCCTACAGTCTAACCCTCAAGATCTACCTTCCTTCATCCTCTCTAGCTCAACAACTTATACAAAATAAATCTTACAACAAAATATCACATAGTGGTTCGCTACAACAACTCTTTCTATAATAACCACTTATCTATATCATAGTCCGACCCTTACAAAACAAATCGACCCCTCTATGATACCCAAGTATCCATATTTATACGGTTTTTGGATCTTCAGCCTTTACAACGCATTACCAAAACCCTAACCCTACCATCGTTAGGTCTTCCTTGCATGCACGCGTGTTGTTCCTTCTTCCAGTTGTTGTTTCCTGTGTGCATTCTTTCTTTCCCAAAAATTCCTTGCTTTTCCACTTTGGTCTGCTTCCAACAGGCCCCCAAAACTGACATGTGGCTCGTCCCGAGCCACCTAACCTTTATGTGCTTCCTCGATCTCCTTGGTGATCGCTTGTAACTTTTCCTTGAGCTATGTTGCTTGTGTCTGCACCTGCATAGTCTTCTCCTTGAGTGTGTCCAACCTGGACTACAACTTCATAACTGACAAATTCTATGCATTCTGCTTGATTATGTGCTATCTTTGTCTTGGATTCCTCTATATGTGTCAGGACTTCTACTACCTGCTCTTGCAGCGGTTCCATTTGAGCCTATCACTCATGTTTTTGTGTTTGCGTAGTGGTGAGTTATGCCTGCATTTTCTTCATGTCCTGTGCCCCTTTGATGCACTCTATGCTAGCCATTGTATTCTGCCTATGCTTGAGGTCTTACATCGTTGCGTTGATCATTTCTTCTTCCTTGTCCCACCTTTGGACCTATTGATCCTCCTCTAACTTTGTCCAAACTTGTGTTGCTTGATCAAACAAGTTGGTTGTTGTGTTGACCTATTGTTCTATATCTTGTAGTTGCGCTACTGCTTCATGCTTCCTTTTCTCCTTCACTGTTGGTGGAGTAGTGGGTGTGAGATCTTCTCGGAGATTCTCTATCTCCTTATGGTATTGATCAATTTCCTATGCATTCTGATCAATCTGTTTTGTTGTTGTGATTTCCTCCCCCTGCGCAGCCTTTGGAATATTCTCGTAAGTTCCTGCCACTTTCTATTCCAATCTTTTTCTATGCTCCTTTCCTCTTGTGCATGTTGCAATTTGACTAAGTTTTTACGTGCGCGAGACTGTACCTCGTGGTTTACGCTAACCTACAACTTGTGTAGTGCTCTGGATGGCATCTATGTCAACACCAGTTGGATTTGAGCTAAGTCTTTTAGGGGTGTCTGCCCCACGATCTCATCCATATGCAACATATTGGGTGTGATGTGGAATTTTGCATTTCGGCTACAATATTGTATGGACTGGATCTCATTCTTATTCTTCCACTCTTTCCTCTGTCTGTGGTGTTGATGGTTATGTTCCCTTGTTGCTACCTGTTGTCTATACTTCCCTGATTTTCTTGAGGAACTGCCACATGTCTGCTAGCTCCTCTTGAATCATGCCCCTGTGGTGCGCAACATTGTCAAAATACTTAGCTAGACAATCCTGGACCATTTGGGCTATCATTTCCCCATCGTCGTCTGTGATCATATACTTTGGAAGTGTTCATTGTGTCTTTGTTTTCTTGCACGCACCTCATGTCTGTGGGGTTGGCCTCTTATTCCCACCTTGATATTGTGGGTTAGGACTTGGTGTAGTCCCTTGCATGGCCTCTACCTATTTTTGTTGTTCTTTAGCCGACTGCGTATTCTCCTTTTTCCCCTTCTGGGTCCCCTTCTTCGTCGTGCCTTCATTTGTTTGTGTTGTTTTTTTCTATCCCATCCTTTGTTTCTTGGGCACTTGGATTTTCTAAGGTTGTGTTTCTCCATGCCCTACCTCTTCTTATGTTGTTCTTTCTGGCAAGTCCCGAGTGAGGACTGGAATCCTCCATTCATCTTCCTAGTATTTGATGGCCATGTCGATGTCACCCTCTGTGATACAATAGCGCATTTGTAGCCACTGTTTATCGGGATCCTTCTGCGCTTGTATCCACATTGTATGGCGTGTGGCCTTGAATTTGGTGATGTCCTGATACTGCGCGATAGCCTGTGGTGTGATCCTCCACATGTTGGAGATGGATTCCTGTAGGTCATGTAGGTATCCTTCAAATATGGACATGTTCATCCTTTTGTTCTTAGTATTCTTCATGGCTTTCAGAAGTAAGTATCTCGCTCCTTGGTTCGGCTTGGTTCTAGTACAAAAATTTACATACCTTGGTTCTCTCCATCCCATAAAGGCTATTAACATGATTAGCCATGAATAGTGAAAGTTTGTTCCTAGATCTTGCACATCCTTGCAGTCATCCAGGAATAAGTTCAATAGATATGGTGCCCAACTCACTAGGGTTCCCTCGGTGCATTGGGCTGCAACTATGACAACCCCAGCTGGAACTTCTTCTCTGTGTGATTTTCTTAGTAGATTACAGGCTAATTTTTTTGTGCCCATTTGTGTGGCGACATCGTTGATCCTCTTGAGAATAATTCCTCGTGTACCCCTATTGGTGCCATACTTCTTCTTCATTTCTTCTACTAGGTATTTCTCTTTGGTTTTTTCGTCCAGAAACTACGTTGGATCCATGCCCTGGGATGGCAATCCTACTATGTTTGCAATAATCTCTACTTCTATCGAGACGAGCTTGTCCAAACAGATGTATCCACCATGTGTGACTTCTAACAGTTGTTTGACGCACACACCTATGTATTGACCTCTGCCAAAATGTTGTATATCCAATTGACCTAATATTCCTGTTTTAGCCAACCCTGTTTCCCAATGGAGTGGTTGATCAATCAGTTCCCCAACTGAATTTACGCCCACTGTCTCCATGTACACTCTCTTTGAAAATTATGGAAACTTGTCTGCGTCTGCTACATCGTGGTCCGAGTATTTTATCTTGTCAATATGACCCAACAAGTTTGATTCCACTCATAGCCATCTGGTATATGTGGTAGAATGGTTGTTGTGACAAGGTGCTTACGAGGTGACCTAGATAATTGTTTCTTGTCTTTCTTTGGTGGTGGCTGGCTTAGAGTTCCAGCAGCTGTTGTTTGTGCTTCGGAATACCCTTCTGACAACCTTATGACCTACTCTACTGTTCCTTTTGGTGGGTGATCTGACATGATGGTTTGCGACTCATCTGGCTTGATTGTTGATTCTTGATTCATCATCGTTCCATTGACTTTCGAAGCTACTTCGATGTTCTCTAGTTGCACCTCCTTCAGTGTTTCTGCATCCTAGTTCTACTGCTCCTGTACCTATGTCGGTCTATCTATGTTCGTTCCCTTCGGTGTTTGTTTTTGGGTTTCTTCCACTATAGGTGTAGGGTCCACCAGTGCTATGTCTGGAGATGGGATTTCATCGACATTGACAAGCTTCGATGGTTGTTATTCACTTTCTTCCAACTATACCTATGACCTAGTTTTAACTCTAGTTTGTCTGGCACTCTGACTTGCTTCTTCTTGCTTTGGTGGTGCCATGGCAATGAATGTTGAACACTTGTTGGGTTTGAATGGTCTCTGCGACCTATGTAAACTCCGCTCTGTGCTCCTTAGCCTTTATCGCTCTCTACCTGTTCTCTTTTCGCAAATGGACTCTTTTTTCCCGCCTCTGTGTGTTGTATGGGTATCCCATGAATCTTTTCGAGGAAACTTCCTTAATTGTGGGTTCAATGCACCTCTGGTTCTTTCGTACTTTCCATTACTTTTCCTTGCCATCTCTAGTTAGTGCGATTAATGTGGCATCCCATCGGTCCTTTAAGTCCTTTAATTCTGTCTGACTCCATTTTTTCGTACTGATTTTGTCGTCTTTTCATTTCCCGCTTGTTTTCCTTTATAAATGGTCATTGTCCTTCTCCTCGTTGAGTTTGTATTCCTAAGTGTACATTCTCTTTCAACACACTTTTCCTTTGTTGGTAATGTTTAACACATGGATTTTTACTGCGTGATGGGTGGTTGAATGTCCTTGTATAGCTTCATACATCTCCCGTTGATCATCCCTTTAAGTTTTTCACCTGATAAGTCTTTCAACTATACATCTCCTCCATCTGTGATAGATTTTACTTCGTCTGGTCCTAATCAATGCATCCTGAGCTTTCCTGGGTGATAAAATGATTTGTTGTCATACATTAGTACTAGATCACCTTCCTTGGAATTTTTCTTCTTGATGTGTCTATCATGCCAAGCTTTGTCCCTAGCTTTCTGAACTTGTTGGTGGAATCCTGCTAGGATCCGATCTTACTCCATGTTCATGAACTTATTTATTCGCTCGTGTACTGTGTCTCATTCTGTCATCTATGTCATTGCTTCTACGCACAAACTTAGTACTAGAAATTTTAATGGCACTACTCCTTCTTGGCCATAGACCAGTTTAAATCGCGTGTGCCCTGTCAACTTTTTGCACGTAGTCTTGTAGGCCCATAAAATTGTTGGTACTTTGAGGTCACAGTCATCAGTGTTGACGTTACAGATCTTTGTCAGAGTGTTCTCCAGGATTTTGTTGAATGCTTCCACTATGCCATTTTCTTGTGGATGATATGGTGTGCTCTTCTAATGATGGACTTCAAACTCTTCAATCATAGTGTTGATGGTGTTGTTTATAAAGTGTGTGCCATGGTCGCTCATTAAAAATCTTGGGCATCCAAATCTAGTGATCAATTTTTCAAACAAAAATTTTGATGTTGTTTCTGCGCTGCAATCCGTCACTGGTGCATCTTCCACCCATCTTGTTAGGTACTTCGTCGCGGTGATAATGTACCTTGCTCCTGTTCTTTTTGTTGGTGGGTTGATTGGTCCCACAAAGTCTATTGCCCACTTATCAAACGCCTGTAATGTTAATTGTGGTCGTAATGGAATCTCATCCCTTTTTTGGGATTTTGACAGACATCGAATTTCTGACAACATTCTTTCGAGTCTCGGTGAATCATCGGCCACCATAGTCCTACACGAAATACTTTTTGCATGGTAGCTTTGCCTGTGTAATGTATTCCTGCGATTCCCTCATGGGATTCTGCTAACACCCTTGGTCTTTCATGTTCTAACACATATCTGCGCAATATGCTATCTGCGCCCATTTTTTATAAGTGTCCTGTAATTAGTTGATAGTCGGCGACATGGAATACCATTTTTTTCTTCTACATGGTGTTTTATTCTTGCGGCGCAGTACCTGTGCTCAAGTACTGAATGATATCTACGAAGTATTCATCAATGATATAGAATGAGAATAATTGGGCATCTGGAAAGTTGTCTTCTAAATTCATAGGTTCTTCTCCATTTATGACTCTTGATAGGTGATCAGGTCCTACATTCAATTTTCCTGGCTTGACTATTACTTCAAAGTCAAATTCTTGAAATAGTAGTAACCATCGAAAGATTCTCCCCCCCAACATTGGCTTGTTGACTAGGTATTTCAGGGCTAAGTGATATGTGAACATCTTAAAGTGTTTCCCCAATAAATAATGTCTAGATTTCTGTAGTGCGTAGACCATAGCTAGGCCTTCTTGCTTTGTAGTGTTGTAGTTTTGTTCCAATTTTGATAGCTTTCTGCTCACAAAGGCGATGGGGTGATCCAAATCCCCCTCTCATGGTTGCTCCAAGATAGCTCCAAGTGCTATGGTTGATGCATCTACATGCACGTGGAATGTCTTCTCCCAATCTGGAAATACTAGTATCGGCGCAGTGACCATTTTTTCCTTCAGGGTATCTAGACCGTGTTGGCACTTGTCGTTCCACTGAAACTTTGTATCCTTTCTTAACAACTTTTCCATTGGTGCAATAATCTGCACATACCCTTTGATAAACTTCTTTTAGTATCATTTGTGTCCCAATGTCTCTCTTAGCCGACGAACTATTTTTGGTGCTGGTAAGTTAACAATTATTGCGATCTTTGTAGGATCTACGAGTAAACCTTGTTTGCATACTATATGGCCCAATAGTATCCCAAACAGTGTTCTGAATATGCATTTTTTTTTTATGTTCAGTGATATCTAGCACTGTCTACATCTTTCTATCATCAGTCATAAGACTTCTACATGTTCTTTCAACAAACTATAGACTGTCCAATCATCCAGGTATTCTTAGATAAACTGGTGTATAAATTCCTTAAACGCAACAATGATTACTCTGGAAAATATTGTTGGTGCATTCTTCACTCCAAATGGCATGACTGTGTACTGGTAGGATCCCCATTCTGTCGCAAATGTAGTCTTCTATCTGTCTTCCTATACTATCTTGATCTGATGGTAGCCTGAGAATCCATCAGTAAATGAGTAAGCTTCATGTACTCCTACATTTTCTAACACTTCATCCATGAAGGGTGTATGGAATGGGTCATGAAGGCATGCATTGTTTAACTTCCTCAAGTCAACACATATCCTTATTCCTCTTTGTTTTTTGTCCTGCACTACCATCGGGCTTATCCATTCTGATTCTTCAACCAGTTCTATGATTCCATCTTCGAGCATCCTGTCGATCTCAGCTTTGAATTTCTTCTTATATATTGGATTCAATCTGTATGATCGTTGTCTGATCGATCTCGCTTCAGGTCTAAGTGGTATCTTCATTTATCCTAGCTCTCCTGCTATACCCTTCATCTCTGTAAATGTTGTGGGAAACAAGTCATTGTACTCACACAATAACTCTGTTATGCATTCTACCGTTTTTTCATCCCAGTAATCTCTGATGTTGGCCATCTTGGGGATTTGTAGTTGTCTCAATGTTGACTTTCTTTACCTTGATCGACGCACCAATAAATTTTTATTCTATAGGTGGTCCCTCCACTTATTTTTCGCCTTCTTCTTCTTCTATCTGAATATTGCACAGATCGTCTTTGTCTGGTGCTTCCTCCTGCACATTGTAACATGACAACAGTTCCTTAATTCTCTGTCTGTTCTGTTGTTGTTCCTCTGTGATAAGTTCTACTTCTGGTTCTTTGATGAATATCACTCCTCTTATCTGTTTAAGAGCAATGTCTATGTTGGGGTTCTCATGCTCGAATGAGAAAGTGGCTGTAAAATTCTGTTGCAATGTCGTCGAGGTAGTAGTTCCTTTACTCAATTCTTGGTCTGTATACCAGTTCCCTGGTATGCCATCTAGGGTGTGTATAAAATGATGAGGCCATTCCTATGGGGGTGTCATTTTCCACAATGTTTTGCACTCCTCCAAGTGTTATGTTGGTTCCCCTTGTCCATCATACTTATGTTGCTTGTTGTTTTTCTGTTCTACACCAAACCTTATGCGCAGTGATTGCTTACATTGGTACCAATTTTTTATTGTCTCTTTATGTGTGCCCCACCATCTTGCAAGTGTGGCCTTGAGTGCTAGATCAAGTGCTAACAGTCTTTGATTCTCTAAAAAATCATCTTCATACTGTGCCAAGAATGTTTCCAAATCGTTTATTTTGTAGAAACTGGGTGGTTCCTATATTTCTGTGCCTACCCATCTTACTGTGCAGTCTATTCTTGCACATCTTCTCGTGGACACTTCATGTCATCTTTGTTGCCAGTTCTCTAAACCGGTGTCTAAGTCTGTTTCACATGAAGTAATGCTTCGCCAACTGAGTATTTCGTCTGCAGTTGGGTTTATGTAATCCTCATCTCGCGTAGTTGTTCTGTGCAATTGGTCGATTTCCTCTAAGTCGAAACAAGTAGGTTCTATAAACCTTTCCCCCTTTGATGGATCTAATGGCACGATGACCCTGTATTCTCCTGACTCAAATGTCAGCTTCTTGGTTTTCAAGTTGATTATGGTCTGGTTTTCAAATGCCTAGTCCAAACCAAGCAACGTTGGGTATGGTGTTGTTCCACCCACTATTTCAATGACTTCAAAACATTCTTTAGTACGTACCCCGTGTAGGTATACTACTACTCATTTCAGTCTACCAATTGGTAAGACCTTGTGTTGGTTTGCTAGTTTTAGTTGAACTGGTGAATATCCTAATGTGGGCTTTCCCATGCATTTCCATGTCTTATTTGGTAATACATTGGCCTCATATCCCAAATCTAGTATGATGTCTCCCATGTTGAAGTCTCCAATGTTTGCATTCAGTCTGAACTCCCTACTTGTTCTTCTCCTAGTATGCAGGTGATTGACTGTTTTTGGTTCTAGTTTTCCTTCTGTCTCCATACTACATTTTTCTAGTATGTTTTTTAATGTTTTCACGAATGATGGATCATTTAATACTTTTACACATGATTGCAGAAAGCCTTTGATTGTACTTACTTGTCCCATGGAATGTATATCGTTGGTATGATCCAATAACAGAGGCATTTTGTATTCTAGTGCTTCCTTAATTTGTTGAGCAGTTGAAGTCGTTGCAATGTCCTCCTTCTGGAATTCTTTTCTGGCTTCCTTAAATATCTCCTCATTCTACGCACCAAACTTCTTCCTTGGTTCAGCGTTCTTCTTCACCCATTGATTTTGTGCTAGCTCTTGTCGAACATTGTCATCCCCTGTTTTAGCTCCTCCGCAAGTAACTATGTTGATATTCCATCCTTCATCCCTTTCTTTGACTGAGATCCACTGAAAATTCTAGTTGTTATGGTTTCTCTTTTCCTGAATATTTACTAGTAGTGTCAAACATTCCTCTGTATTATGGTCCGATGAGCGACAATACATACAAGTTGTTGGCGGAAGCGGACATTCTCTTGCATAATGTCCTAGTTGTTGACAATTGTAACATACCATTGGTCCTTTACCTCATCCAAAACCTCTTATCGCTCGTCCTCCACCTCTGTAGCCTGCTCAATATCCTCTTGGTGCATTATACTGAGGTGCCTGATTATACTATGTGGTATTGTACTGAGGTTGTGTCGTGTTGTACTGCGACTGCACATTATTATGTGGTTGCTGCACATTATTATACTGTTGTTGCGCAATGTTGTATGGAGCTGGAACTTGATTAAATTATGGTGCGACTTTCCCAATCATAATTTTAGCTTGCACTATATATGCATCTAATTTCCTTTCTCACATCAACTCCATAGTTCTACAATCTTTGTCGTCGTGGCCTACTGACTTACAAAAGGTGCAATACGAACTCTTTGGTACTGTCTGATATTTCTTCATCATAGGGCATTGGTATGGGTCGTGGAATGGTTTCTTACAGACTTCACACCGTAGTCCTCCTGTTGGTAACGGGTTTGGCATTCCGGCTACCATATAGTGCATAAATGTTAGGAATTTGTTCTTGTGATGTCCTTTCATCCTGCATGTAGTACACCAAATGGCTTCTTGTTTATCCTTATTCTTATTCTGGTTGAGTTGGAACGTTAAGTTATTCAAATCCTCCTTTAGTTCTTCGATAGCTGGATTTGTCTTCTAATATTGGTTTTCTTCCAGTTGTAGGGCCGCCTGCAGATCCTTTGCTTGTGTCTGAAACTTTTGTTGTCACAATGGGTATTTTAAGTGTGAGAGAAGTGAGTTGAAAAATAGGTGTCATTGTTGCATATCGGTCATGAGGTATTTTAACTTTCCCTTCAGTCGCTTGAATCTTTGGTCAATATACCATACATATTCTCTTGGTTTCTGTCTAATTTCGATCATCTCATTCATGTGCTTATCTTCTGAATCATCTTCTGGAACTCATTTATCAGTAACTTCTTAATATATGTCAGTGTCATGGTCGTCCCAGGGGAACTGTTTGTATCGAGACTCATGTACCAGTCTAGTGAGCGGTCTCTTAGCGTAATAGCTAACTGCGCAAGTTTGGTATCTTCATTAGTGATATTATTTGCTTCCCATATATTTTCACAAATGAACAAGTGTTTCTCAGGGTCTTCTGTTGCTTCTCCTCAAAATTCTGGTAACCTAATGGTGGGATCATGTCCTCCCATTCTGAACGCTGAATTTCTACCTCCACGCTGTGTAGATACTCGACTAGTGTTGCATGAACTAGTTCCTCCAGTTGTTTCTCCTTGTGTAGATGTGCTTCCTACTGTCAGACTTATTCTGAACTTGAGTTGTCTAAATAGTGGTGTTCTCTTTGGTATATTAGTCGCACATGGGTTTATGGGTTCCACACTGACATTAATATGGATAGGATTGTTTCCTTCTCTTCCCATTCTTAGGCCTCTTGTCTTCCTCTCATATGTTGCGTGCCGAATTTCCTCAATCTACTCCACAGCTTAGAGATCCTCTACCTCTTCCTCATCACTCACCAAGCCTTCCCTCATGACTATGTCTCTCTTATTGGTATTCATCTTGTATTGGTAGGGTACTCTACTACGCGTCTTTCTAGTTGTCTCCAAGATCCACTAGATTTGGTTGTCATCCATCATGATTGGGTCCAAGGGTTCATCCGTCTTTCCCTTATCCTTTCCTCCTTCCATTTCTCCTCTTTCTATCAGTGCTTCCCCCCTTCCCCAATGCACGCAGAGAAATTTAGTTGTCTGACTCCATGGTCAACACACCTTTGTTGTATAACAGTATCTTAATAGACATATACAACGATCTAATGTACCTTCCTTGATGTCTTCGTATAAATTCTTTCTCCTTTGCGCTATACGAATTCACCGTGTCGACTGTAAATTCTATTATGAAACCTGCCATAATATTGTCAAGCCAAAAATCTACTGCGCGGGTGAATTTGTTGTTCACTTGTTGTAGCTTCCCGATCTGTACTAGGGTCCACTCTAATTGTCGAATTCGGTTGGTTGCATGGTTATCCTTCAAACTTAGTATCCACTCCTGGAATAAATGTGGAAAATCACAGAAAAAGACTTCGTGTAAATCAGTAAACACGTATTTCTCAAGATATTTCTGGGGTGTTATTCTAGGGTTTCTTCTATCTTTCTATGCAAACTCCATCTATTTGGTTCTTAGCCAAGTTTTGATATCTTCTTTTGTGGGATTCCATGGTCTCAACATTCCCTTTTAATGGCTCATTTCTCTCTGCCCTAATCTTTTCTTGATCTGCCTCCGATAGGTCTTCAACTTATCTCGTCTACTCAACCCTCTCTTGTTCCTACAAACGACAACGGAACCATTTTTTGGTTTACTCTCTTACCTACTCTTCTATTATGTTTGAGTTTGTATTGACCCAGGGTTCATGTCTGTTCAGGTTTCCAACAAAGCCTCTAAAACTATCGCTCCCCCTGGTAAACCAGAAGGCAACACAACACATAGAGTGCCTTGCATCATCTCACCCAAGATAGCTTTAATGGGTGGTTGTAAGAATCAGGTGTTTACAACCTAGGATTGGATTTGAGATATAGGAACTGTAAATTGAACCGTTACTATAACTATTCAACGCGATGTACTGTTATTGACCAATAAGAAGGAAATATAACAACTCATTCATTAAACATAATAATAACAACTGAAGACAATAAATATATCCATGCATTCATCACATAACATAGATGTTACCGTGGTTCACCCCCTCCCGGGATACGTCCAAAAAGTTTGGCTCTCAGCTCTTTTATTATAGTTGCTCCGTTACTATGGTGTCGCGCACTTACAATTCTTCCCAATTGGGTAAGATCTATATGAGGTGGACTAGATCGCACCAGGATCCCCAACCTGCAATCTAACCCTCAAGATCTACCCTCCTTCATCCTCTCTAGCTCAACATCTTATACAAAATAGATCATACAACAAAATATCACATAACGATTCGCTACAACATCTCTTTCTATAATAACCACTTATCTCTATCGTATTCCGACCCCTCTATGATACCTAAGTATCTATATTTATATGTTTTTTGGATCTTCATCCTTTAAAACGCATTACTAAAACCCTAACCCTACCGTCGTTAGGTATTTCTTTCATGCGCACGTGTTGTTCCTCCTTCTAGCTATCGCTTCCCTCGTGCATTCTTTCTTTCCCAAAAATGCCTTTCTTTTCCGCTTTGGTCTGCTTTCAACACCCTATATGCTACATGTGTCTTCTTTTTCATATTGCACATTTCACTTATCCATATATTAAATATGGCTCCATGGTTGTCTTCTATGGTTCAAAATATTTCTATATACTTCTCCTGTTCCCTGAACGAACTTCTGAGCAAGGAGTTATGCCCTATGGAATTAATCTGGTGTCAAAATTTTACCCTTAATCTTTCGTCTGTAACTTTATCATATGAGCTCCGTTTTACGCCCAGAGTAGCTCATTAGATAGATCTCTGAGTTATTTTAATTGATATGCGAAGACATAGTGTGATTTGGTACACTTTGTTCTCGTGGGTTTTGAATTCCTAAAAATGTCATTTAAGGCCTCAAAAATGCCCTACAAGTTAATGACCTTCAAAAATATGAAAAAATTTGGAAATTTTCATATAAAACTGACTATTATAACAACCCTTTAAATACGAGCTATTGATCTCAAATTCAAAAAAATATGAGCCATTGATCCAAGCTCCATCGACAATCAATCAACTGGAAATTCTCACTGCCAAACCAAACGTGTCTATGAATCTACCCGACCTCTGATCATCGACAATCGATCATTGGTCATTTCTCTTGGAAACAAATTGCAATAACTTGTTAAACCGGCGGACCCAACCGTCAACCATTGGTCATCAACGATCCCCCTTGACTGACGAAACACTTCTCCAGTTCGGCTAACCTAACCATTGGTCATCGACCATTTCCTTTGACCAACTTCAACACTTAGAAAATGTCCAACTCAACAATTGATGAATTTGGACCGTTGATCTACCATTGAAAAATGATTTGGGTCGTTGATCTACCAAACTTCGTCCAACACTTCCAATGCCCGACCATCGGAGATTTAATTTGGCTGAACCAAACACTTCACCAATTCAACTGACCTGACCATCATCCTTCGACGATTTTTCTTGGCGAATTTTCAACACTTAGAAATTTTGATCAAATACCTAATGAATTTGGACTATCGATCTCCAAGCCAAGATGATCTCGTTCGTTGATTGACTCTAACTCCCAAATGGTCAAAACTAATATAGATCATTGATCTCCTTCAACTTCCCAATCGTCAAAAACAAATCTCAGTCGTTGATCTACTCAACCTTTCAAACGACCGAAACCTTAAGAATTTTTAAATTTATTAAAGTGAATCTAGTCCGTTGATCTCATGATTGAATGTGATCTCAATCGTCGATTCATCAACTATGTTCAACTTCTACAAAAACCATTAAAACTTGAATTTTGACTCTCCAGGTCGAATTTAACTTTGCAACTGTGTAAATTAGCTCCATCGAACCTTTTAAACAGTTCTGAGTCCTTTAAACTTGATTTGTTCTCACAAATTTGGGGATTTTGCTCTGATTTTTCTCTATTTTTCACCAAATTAGTCACAGACAAATCTACAATAGAAAATTCGCTTAATTCGTAGCCCTCTTGGCCCATACAAGCCCAATGTTTGAACCAAAGGATCTGATACCATAATGTAACGTACCCCAGCCCAACTGAGGAACATTACAATGCATAATACTAAACAAAGTTTTTTTCTAACTAATTAATTTCCTGTAGCTTCTAGCTACGAATTACAACCAGATTTAGATACTATCTGTTACCATCAATTAAATGCATCTGCAACATTTTTAAACAACATGAATGCAGCTAAATAACTCAACATAACAACATATAAATTCTTATTAAACACAAAGTTCATTCACAACAATTTAACTCATAAATACAAGACATAAAACATATAAAACACTTATCTTTTAACAATAGTTGTGAAACTAGTTGCTTGGGTCAAACATTCCACCCAACCATAGAATTTATATTCCAAATCTCAATAGAAATTCACCCCCAAGTTGGGGATATAAATCCACACAAGAGGGTGGTCTTTCATTGTCCACTCACAACTCATAAAACTCACAACCCGTTGATATTCTCCTACAACTGTCCCAATTTTCCACTAACTCTCTTCCTCTCGACCTGCCCAACCCAAGGAATGTACCCCTTCATATATCTTAGTCCCTCAGGCATTCCATTCATTTATCAGGGTCTCTTTGGCATAGGTAACTGAGAATCTCTCAACTGGGAAACTCAAGGGAGCTCACTTCTAGAAAAACTACCAATAACAACAACAAGAAACACTTGTTGTTATAGTACAACTCACACATGAGTTCACTCTTCAGTCCTAACAACCTGGCTCTTTAGTCTTCAACTCCAAATACACTCCAAAAACAATCCAACATGCCTTAGAATTTTCCTTCCATGGATGCTCCAGCTCCCAGCTCTCTTTATTTCTCTCGTTTTGCGTTCATGCTCCAAAACTCAATGTCTGTCTCAAACTGTTGTAGCTTCTCATACAAATTTATCCCCTTTGGCTTGCTACCAATAAATATGGGATGTCACTTCTCACACCCTCCCTCTTACATGCATTCAATGATTGGCTTTGGGACACTCAATTAGAAATAAATTTTAATACATAATCATCATAATTTTCAGGAATGTGGCTTGAATTAATAGACATGGGTATTTCCCCCATGGACCCCTCTTAGACATTCTTCTAGACCCTCCCCTCTCTTGTGGATTAATTCAGCTCCATCTCTTTCCATGTCCCCTTAGCATCCGTCATCACATTTTATGATTAAAACATAGAAATGCATTTTTCATTTACATCTCTTGGTCGTAGCCACACATTATATCTATAGTAAGCATTAATTAAACTGAGGATTATAGTGGGGATGTTACATTTCAGGTTTTTCTGCTCGTCCCATAGTCCAACTAAAAAGCTAACATATGTCTAGTGTCTAGCGGAGGTTAAGGCCTTAGGATGTAATCATATGACAATTAGGGTCTCAACATAACAATGATAGAGGGAACTTAAGATTTGTAGAAAGGTTGGTGTTTGATTTCAATTGATATTAGAGCTAAGAGTTTGGCAAGAGGGAAAGATAGAACAATTAAAACAAACACTTCGTGATGACAATAACTATGTGTGACAATAAAGCACACCTTAGATTTCATAGAGATAACCTTGCATATTTGACATGAGTTACATTTTAAATTGAAGAACTATGGGATGATAATAGTGATCTGCATTCCAAGGAAGTTTTGGTGCAACAAGTCATGTCAAAAATTCAAATTCAAGTTCAAGTTCTCGACATTAGGTAGAAAGGACAATCTTCACGATACTCTCAATGGAATTCTTATGCAGTATTGTGTGCCTTGGTTTGACTACAATATACAATGGTATTCTAGATTTCTATACGACTACTTACACAATGATAATCCAAATTTGATTCAATTGTAAGTTCAATTTAATTTCAGATTTAATTTAATTTCAGACTAATGATGACATTAATACTCGACAATGGGATGTTAATTTATCGATACTTCCCTTTGTTTAACCTTTAATTCACTCATACTTAATATAAGTTTTTAGAGGTCAAAAATTATTATTTGCTTGTGATAAAATTAGCTTTTTAATTCACACATAATTAATAGAGATTTAGAGGATGAAAATTTATTATTTACTTATGTTAAAATTAACTTTTTTATTTTCCCATAATTAGCATTGATTTATAGGACCAAAAGAAAATATCAGTATTAAAAATGAATGAATAACAATTTAGCTTCTACTAATTTACCAACTCATCACATTCAACCACAGAGAAATGGATATGATTTAGATTCATGCCTTATTACATAGGTTATTCAAAAACTTTGAATGAAAATTTTCCAATTTAACAGGTAAACCGCCCATCGATTCACCGTGTATACAATGCAATTCTCTCAACATTTTACCACACGACAATTTACAAATTTCAAAATTAATACAATCCATCAATTCATCGTGATTACACTACATTAGCCCACTAATTTACAACAATGATATCATTATAATTTGTGAAATTATACACACTAATTATTCCAACATTTTTTTTTTAAATGTATAATTATCACATGTATACAAAATTAAAATTCTTCAACCATTATATAAGCATGTATATATTATTTATTCTAATTGAAATTTCATAACAAGGATTATTGTCACCGAAGGATTATTGTTGAAGACTTTACGTTACTTGTCGAAAACTTGCATCAACTTCATCATAGTTTTACATCACCTTGCAGCACTCTACGTCAACTTCGACAGAGCTTGTGTCACTTGCCAAACTCTACATCAACTTTTCCAAAGCTTTTCGATTATTGGATTGACCCACCAATTGACCACCCTGCCAATACCTAAGGATACTCTTCTTTCCCAAGGTCCCGAAGCTACAATGGGGTTGTATAGATAATACCACTAGCAAGTATTTGAAGATCAAGCTTGCAAACTTAGAAGATTCCCACCTCAAGATCACCTTCAAATTCCAAACTCTCAATAATATTGCTCAAGTTTTATTTTTATTATGACAACCATCCAATAATAGGGTGTAATATCTCTCTTCTTTCATCCCAAGACCTTTCTTTTATAACATTTGATATTTATGACACATATCCCACTCATGAAAAATTATCATTTAAAGGTTATATTAAATCTTAATATTCATCATTATAAGTGTCACCTACATGCATAGGCGCACATGAAATTACCAATTAAAAATTAAAAATAAATCATTTCCCTCACCCACCTTTCCTTTGTTGGATCATGTTGTCATTGATGCCAATGGTTTGATTGATTGATGTCATTGATTGATGTCAAGTGATTGATTGATGTCAAAGGATTGATTGATTGATGATTGATGTAA